>QLOY01004762.1:0-12639 GCA_003313965.1 Megacollybia marginata
GATTGAAACCGTGTCAATCGGTCCGGTGACGACCTGTGTTTCACTGAAGTGACCGGCCGTGTAGGATGCCCAATTGGTAAGGCAGCACATGAATTGCATGCACCCCTGTTTCACACTTCAGAGAGCATTCAGTCCACTAGGGCATGGCTCAGAGCTCTCAGTGGTAGGTGGCACAGCTTGACTCACTCTTCATTGATCCTGACTCACTCTTTGTTGATCCCTGAGCCTTGAGCCCAGCTCAAGTATCATGATGTCATCAATAGTAGACAATTCTGGATGATTCTTGTGTCTGATTCTGGGTCAATTCTGGTGGGCAGAATCAATAGTGTGAGTCATGGTAGATGATTCTGGACTCAATTCAGGTCAATTCTGATCAATGAGTATCAATGGTGCTTTGACTGTGTTGATTCTGATACATGATTCTGCCAGCAGCTTTTGGTTGATCTTGAAACAGGATCAACAGACCCAAGCACAGAATCAGCTGTAGAATCAACTTTTCAAAATTGTTCAAGTGAGCCTGGAGGCACTTTGATGATTCTGTCAAATCTGCAAAATCTGTCAATCCTGACCTTTCAGAATCAGGTTTCAAACTGACTTGTGAATTGCAGAATCATCTACTGTGACTCCTACTAATGGTGTTTTCAAGTTGACTGTGTCAATTTTGACACACAATCCTGCTGGTGGCTTTTGGTCAATCCTGAAACAGGATCAATGGACCTAAGTGCAGAATCATCAAAGCAAGTCTGGAGGCACTTTGATGATTCTGTTGATTCTGCAAAATCTGTCAATTCTGACCTTCCAGAATTGGGTTCTAATCAACTCAAGAATCAGTACAGAATCAGCCAGAATTGGCTCCTACTAATAACTTCTCATGTGCACTCACATGGGGTCTATTCAGTCTATTTCCCAATTTCCTGTTGATTTTCCAACCATGAGCTCAATATTGGACATATTTTTTTCACTTTTGTCTACTTCTTGACCTTCCCAGGTGTCTGGAGCTTCAGCCTCTTGACTACAAGTTAGTCTATATGTTAACTTACTACAGACAAGAATTCAAAAGTCTCAAACCTCTGGGAATGTCAAGAAGTAGAAAATAAGTGAAAAATAAGTCCAACCTGGAGTTCCCCTATTCTCACTATTGCAGTTGTATTTCAGAAAAACCCTCCTTGATGTACTCTACTTTGAGACCATAGTTGTTTTCTTGGAGCTCATCAAACTCTTGAAGCCCATAATTTCTCAGTGGCAATCCACCTATCTTTGCTCTCTCCTCCAAAGCAACTACCTAACAATGTTCACCAGTTTCTGAACCAGCTGTCTGATGAGCAAACCAAGCTGGCTTGGACCTGTTTTGGAGAAATTGCATGGACATTCACCCTTTTCAAACCAGAAGAACTGGCCATACACACAAAACACTGTTAGAACACAGAACTGGACTTAATATTGGTATATAGTCAACACTAAGTGGTGTTCAAAGACTCTAATAGTAACTTCTTTCTAGGTGTTTATAACATTGGGCTGCCAATGCTGACATGTATCAATCCTAAGTGTTTAGGACACAACCATCTGGAAATGAGCTCATTGAGCATGATCTAAATGAGCTCAAGACATATACAATAACTGCCTTCAGTAAAGAGCTGTGGGACAGTCTCTGGCTTTGCAATGTCACTTTACTGTCAAGGGGAGGAGGGTGGGATCTGAAAATCCTACCCTACATCTACCAATCTCAGTGTCAGACAGGACCCTCCCCTGTCCTGCCTTATATGGTATTTTCCCAGTACATGCATGCATTACTTCATGCCTTCCTTTCTCTGACTTTTTTTAGACTGTCATACTCATTACTATCCCAACTATTATGTTCACACCAATGCAAGTATTCAAACCTACTATTGTCACAGTGGTGAATTCAACTTCATCCAAACAGAACAGCACTACATGGCCACCTTGCTATGTGAGCTGTTTGTCTTGACTTCTTGGTACATTTTGATGGACTTATGCTGGTAAACAAATGGACATCTACCTTGCCTGAATCTCTAGTTTGGGCATTGTGTTCAGGCAAATTTGCACTGGCATGGTTGTGGAGCTTTGAGCTTGAAGTCAAGAACATGTGGGACAGCTTCTTCCTTCACTGTCTCCTGCTTGACTCCCATGAACAAGGAGAGCTTCCACATCAGGCACCCTCACAGGCAGAACATCTTCTTCACCTTGCATAATGTAAGGATGGCTGGAACTGGTCAGGAGGAATGGAATCATGCATGCAATCTTTGCTGTTGGGTCTTGGAAAACAAAGAAGGGAACCATTGTTAGTTGTCCTGTCTTATTCTGCTAGCTAGTAATCAATGAAAATCTTAGACCAAATCTGCTGATGGTGTTACAATTGGTTGTCCTTGCTGCAATGTTCATAACTGCAAGGAACCTCTTGCAAATGTCAAGCACCACTTCTGTCCTCAGCATTCTGATACTATGCTGCTGTCAACTACAAGACTGTGATTTCTGCACTTGCTCTCTCTCTGACTATTGCTCTCTTGAGACCTATCATGCCAAGCAAGGAAAAGCCATGTTTTAATTAGAACATCACCTTGAGTGTCTCTGAGCCAAACAAACTGGCAACTCCATTGCCTCTACAGGCTCTATCTACTACAACTGAATTTGCTAGCGAGGGTCTTGGGGAACCCTTTAGACACACTTGGAACCCATCAGAAATTGTGGCACATAAGGTACAGAAGTGTGTCACCCCTTTAGGTGTTTATGGCAGTGCACAGGACCTAACAAGATAAGTGCCTGGTATCTTGTATAAATATATGTTCCAAGTCCTATTTATAGGATTCAGTCTTTCACCTCTGCAAAATTAGCCTTTTTGCATTTGCCATTTGATTTAAATCCTTTTGGAATGCTTCTGTGCCTGCCTCGTCATTAGCGTCATCACTGGTGCTTTACCCAACATCTGAGCTTCTGTGTCACATCATTGTCCCATGCCCTCCTTCGCCATCGACTTTTTCCCTCCCATCATCTTCTCTGCTCGACCTGTAGTCGCTGTACTGTTGACTCCCTTCTGGTGTTCAGTCTTCCACTCAAATAACACAACTCATTCACCATTAGGAATGCCTCTTTGTACCTGGCATCAAACATGTCATTGGCTGTCATCAGTATTCGGTTCCGTGTTGAAACATTGAAAGCTTAACATGGACACATCCAATCTGATTAAACTGTACCAAATCATCAAGAGCAGATGCATAGATTCTCCTTCACAAACCACTTGTAATCCAAATGTGTCTCAGATACAAATTTTGTCTCCCCACCCTAACCCTATTGATTTCATTATATCCTACACTGGCTATTTCTTTGATGCCAACAGACCATGGGGCCCTAGTGTCCTGGTCAACAGCATCATCTCCTCTTCTCCACTGCACATCACGGCCAAGTCCCCCTTGTCCCCCTTCTTCTCGAGCCAGAGTGATGCCTCGTGCCCATCCGAAACGAGTGAAAATCTCTCCATATTTCCCTCTTTGCCCCCGCTCCTCAACAGCCATCCAGATCTTCACCTATGCAAAGGAATAATGAAGGCCTCACTGGCTGAGTGCTGATGAGCCGGATGCAGAGAAAGCTTTCTTTGTCGCAGACATCTGCGATGTTTATAGACAACATCTCTGCTGGAAAGTGGCTCTTCCTCAAATAGAACCATTCTACAGTCTGATTCCTTACTTATTTTATGTCTTTCTTGTTCACTAACCTTACGTTCTAGCTGTGAAATGCAACCCTGATCTATACATTATCTGCCTACTGGGCCAGGTTTTGATTGTGCCTCGAACGGAGAAATTACTCAAGTTCTCAACATCGGCGGCATCTCCCCAGATCGTATCATCTTTGCCAACCCCTGTAAAGCAGTCTTCTTCATCCACAATGCAGCCAAAAAAGGCATTGACATGATGACCTTTGACAACACGGATGAATTACAGAAAATCTCTCAAGTACACCTGTGGGCTAAACTCGTGATACGCATTATTACTGATACTAGATCTCTGTTGCCCTGATATCACATTCAGTGCAGCCCTCACCACGATTCTGGGCCTGCTTGTGAAAGTGAAAGAACTGAAGATTGAACCTTGACGTCATGGGTTTTCATGTTGGGAGCAAATGCTACAACCCAGGCATTAACAATGCTATCATGCGAGCCCACTGGGGAAGTGTTTAATATGGCTAGAGTGGCTGCATATACATTTAGTCTACTCGATGTTGGAGGTCATTTTGAGGATGACACATTTGAACAGGCTGCACAGGTCCTTAATTCTGCTCTTGACATCTACCGCAAGGGGATCAGATCAGGGTCATAGCTGAACTCAGATGTTTCTATGTCTTGAAAGCCTTCAGCCTCGCTGATCATACGATGTGCTGATTTTCTGGCTAGGTGGCACTTCGATTAGCACGACAGTAGGACTGGTTTCTGTTCACTGTTCCTGTCCAATTGATCCTCTCTAGAGTTGCATGGGGGATCTGGACTTTGAATTTTATGGAGAGGATTTAGCAGGGCTCAATTCGATTTGGGAGACAGGATGATAAGTTCTTCGCTTACTAAGCAGAAGAGGGCGCTGATTGAAACAATTGTGATCGTGTTTGCAGGATCTGACTTTCTTGTTAAATATAGAGGTTATCTTGACCATATTGACTTTGGCTCATTGGCCACTGTGGGACTCGGAAGTGCCACCCGATCGGGATGGCCCACTAGGTATACACATGCAATAGTGCTGTTATTACATCTTTCAGTGCTGGATTATTTCCTGTAAGTTTGATGACTGTTCCATTGGCTGGACCACAGGACAACAATGGAGAAGCAATGAAGGAAGGTTGGACCAACTAGTAGCCCAATGAAGGTTGAAGTAAATGTCAAAGGATACCCATACGCTCAAGTGGCAACATACACGCATTAGTCAACAGTTTCCATTTTCGAACATTTCCATTTATACTCATCTATCTGTATTACTAATACCTCAGTCGTCTTTCTATTACTATGACTGAGTACTGATCTAACTTGACTAGGTAATAATAAAGTCGTCTTTCTATTACTACGACTGAGTACTGATCTAACTTGACTAGACAACGACAGGTTATGGGCCCCAAGTGTCTCTAAATCAATACTCAGATATACCATTATACAGCTGATATACTGCCAACGACTTGCAGAGCTATAACAAGCAACATACGTGCACTGATCCAAAGAAACCGGACAGAAGAAGAGTATCCCTATTTTAACAAATGTCGAATTCCTCATATCTTGCCTTACCCAAGAACGAGAAATTCAATGGGAAGAATTTTTATTCTTTCAAGAACATCATCGAAATGACCCTTGGTGGAAAGGGTTTGCTAGGATACCTTGACGGCACAATCCCGCAACCCCCTGACTCATACACCGCAGTCAATGCAATGAATGATCCCAATAAACCTCTAGACACTTTGCCTACCACACCTTGGAATGCCACAATACCGTATGTCGAGGAGTGGAAACAGCGTGATATGTATGTCAAAAGTAGTGTTATGCTCAACGTTATTAATCCAAACGGGTTGGGTATCAAGACTGATGGTACTGCAGCCAGTATGTGGGATTCCATTACCAAGTGATATGGAGTTACTTCTGTGCTTGGAGCAGTACTCGCACGATCGAAATTGGATGGTATGAAGCTTCAAGAGGGTGGCGATATCGAGACGCACCTTCAGACAATGAAATCATTATGGACAGATGCCAATAAACGTGGACGAAACCACATTTCGAACCATCCTGATTGGATCACTACCGATGTCATATGCACCTATTCTCGGGAACATACTATCCTCCAATATGATTGCAGATGCAGAAGTTCTGTTGACCACATGGAAAGCAACTATCGATAAGATGAACGGTGTACAGAACTCACCATCTATCCCTAACACTATGAATTCCTCATCTTTACTCGCAAAAGCTAATGCAGCAAAAGCTCAACTTGTATGCTCGAATTGCAAGAAGCGTGGACACATCAAAGATGACTGCTTTTGGATGGGAGGTGGAAAGGAAGGCCAATTCCCACCTTGGTGGAATCGACGTGGTAATGGGAATAATGGTGGGAGCAAAGACAATGTGAATGTATCGTCCACAAATGCAACTAAAACATTTGCGATGATGGCAACAGTTGAAGAGGGTGTAGCAACCAGGACATTCCTTGACTCTGGCGCAACACACTATTGCTTTCGCAATCGATCAGACTTCCAAACGTATACAGAATTGACTGCTAAACATGGAGATTTGGCCACCGAAGGAGGAAAGTTTTCCATCAAAGGACAGGGGAGGGTTACAAGACAAGTTGAAATCGAAGGCGAAGAAATAAACCTTCAATTCAACAATGCTCTACATACTCCTGAACTCACATTGAATCTGATTTCAGTGGCATGTCTATGCGATGCGGGTTACCAGGTACTATTTAGTGCCGAAGAAGCCATCGTATTCAATACCAAGGGGGCATTTATGTGCAAACAAGGGGCAGACAGAATGTACGCCTTAGGGGATATGAAAGTTGTAACAAGCCCCCTGGAGGTGAAGGCATTCGTCTTAACCACAAAACCTGCAGATTTGCAAACGTGGCACTGTTGTTTAGCACATGCAGACATTGATGTCATCAAGTCAATGCGAGGATTGGTGGACGGATTAGACATAACGTCAATGAAGGAGGAGGGAAAGTGTATTGATTGCATATGAGGGAAGATGACAGCGGCCCCCCATACACGACCAATTGCTGGTGAAAATGATTACACACAAGGCTTGGTGTGCACTGATCTATGGGGACCGTCGACCATACGATCGAGTGGGGGGGCCCAGTATATGATGCCCATTATAGATGCAGAGGTCTGGATGAAGGAGGTCTACTTTCTTTCGAATAAAGAAGCCAAGACGACGATCTCAGCATTTGACCTGTTCCGACGAGCGTATGAAACACAGACGAACAAGAAGATTATGAGACTCCAAATCGATAATGAGTTCGCGTCGGCCCAGCTCTGGAAGAATTACGCAGGTCAATATGGGATTCATGTCGAACCTACATCACCACATACCTCACAAGCAAATGGGATAGCAGAACACAGCATTGGGGTCATAACGGGTGACGTACGGACACTGCTAATCGATTCAGGACTGCCCCAGAAGTATTGGGCAGATGCCACAGCATTTGCAGTATACACGCAGAACCTGATCCCTTCACACGCAATCTCTGGAAAGATTCCATTAGAGGGGTGGACTAAAAGGCATGTGAATGTTTCACACCTCCGAGTTTTTGGGAGCACGGCATATGTGAAGATACCAATCGACAAGAATGGGCAGCAAATCAATGGCGGAAGCAAGCTGGACGACAGGACGATGGTTGGGAAATTGATAGGGTATCTTCCAGGACATGGAGGTTATTGAGTTCTATTGACTGATGGGAGGGTTGTGAGATCAAAAGATGTCGAGTTTGACGAAGGAAAGCCTCACCTTACAAGCGGGGTAGATGGAGAAAGTGACGTCGAAAGTCAAACAGCCAACCAACCAACGCCGGCGGCAACCCCAATCACGAACGCAAATCAACCAACGCCAGCGGCAACCCCAACAGAGACAACCCCCACGAACTCGTTGATCATCCCCGATGTGACTGTGGAACCTCAAGTAGAGGTACCCGCAACCATTGATCGAAGTATACCACCTATTATGGATTATTGGAAGCCAGCAGACAACAAACGAGTGCCAAAACTCACTGAGAAGGCCTGTACGAATGCCAATGCTGCGCATGCCAATATACCTTTCACCTCCCCAAACCAACAGGATTTCGTCGACTTGAACAAAGATCTAGATGAAGCAATTAGGGCAATGAATTCTGGGTTCAAAGACTTACACATTCCAACAACACAACATGAAGCTTATAGACTTGACAAGGAACGTTGGGTGGAGGCAGAAGTAACCGAGCTGGAGATGCTGAAGAAAAGAGGAACGTGGGAATTGGTTCCCAGACCAGACGACAGAAAGGTCGTTGGAAGCCGCTTCACATATAACATCAAAATGACAGGGGACGGTGACTGGTATAAAGACAAGGCTAGGTTCATAGTCCAGGGGTTTTCGATGATAAAAGGGGTTGATTACCACAAAACATGGGTGGTGGTAGCTCGACTGGAGTCCATTCAGATGACCGCTGTGTTCGTCAGTGCATACAGATTGACTCCATGGCAAATCGACTTCACTTCTGCTTACCTGAACAGTGATATAAAAGAAGAGGTCTACATTGAACAACCGTCAGGACATGAAGAGAGTGGGAAAGAAGATTGGGTATGCAAACTATTGAAGACGTTGTATGGAACAAAACAAGGTGCAGCTAACTGGTGGAATGAACTTAACGAAGGATTCGATGACATTGGATACTACACATCCAAAGCCGATCCTTGCGTATGTTCCAGATGGGACAATGATGGTAATGTAACCATAACCAACACCTACACTGACGACGTATTCGGAGCCTCGTCTAACCCAGAAATTGCACACCATGCAAAAGCCGAAATTGAACACTGCTATGAAATAAAGGATGTGGGGGAGATACAGAAGTTGCTGGGATTAAAGGTTGTTTGGAACAAGGATAACCACGAAATATCATTCTCCCAACAACACTACATCCAATCATTCCTTGCAGAATTCGGCTTACAGGGAGTCAATGAGAGAGTAACACCCGAACCGATTGGACAAGAACTGTCCAAAGAGATGTGCCCTAAGACGAAAGAAGAGGAGGAGGAGATGAAAGATAAACCCTACACGAACATCCTTGGGAAGGTGATGTATACACAGGTCGGAACTCGCTTCGATATTTCGAATGCAGTGCGTAACTTGAGTAGGTTCCAGAAAAACCCAGGAACCCAACATTGGCGAGCACTCGTTCATCTCCTGGGGTACCTCAAAGCGACTGCACACTACAAGCTCGTATATTGACCACCTCCCGAAGGCATTAGTGCTGAAGAATGGGTAAAACCGACTGGGTATGTTGATGCTGATTATGCAGGATGCAAAGATACAAGGAGATCTACTTCAGGATACGTGTTCTCAATGTCGGGTACCCCAGTCTCATGGAGTTCGAAACGCCAGGGGACCGTGTCCTTATCAACTACTGAAGCGGAATACATCTCCTTAGCAAGAGCTGCACAACAGGCGAGGTGGATGTACTCATGGTGCAACGAAATCGGGTTTAACCAACAGGAGCCAGCAGTGTTGAAGGGGGATAATACAGGATCAATACACTTGTCCAAGAACATGAAAGACCATCATAAAGTCAAACATATCGACATCCGACATCATTTTCTTCATGAACTCGTATCCAAAGAGAAAATCACCATCCAGGAAATAATAATCCTGCCGATATATTCACCAAACCGCTCGCTGGTCCCGCATTCCATGCTTACCTAGGTATGCTGGGGTTTGACATGTCTTGAAGAAGTGACCGTTTGGGTCTGGGGGAGTGTCAAAGGATACCCATACACTCAAGTGGCAACATACACGCATTAGTCAACAGTTTCCATTTTTGAACATTTCCATTTATACTCATCTATCTGTATTACTAATACCTCAGTTGTCTTTCTATTACTATGACTGAGTACTGATCTAACTTGACTAGGTAATAATAAATTACTACGACTGAGTACTGATCTAACTTGACTAGACAACGACAGTAAAAACTTAAAGTAGCCTCATAACCAGGCGCTCACAGCTGAGGGGACATCGGACGGAAATCTCATGTGAGCGCCTGGTACAATTCCGAAAATAACTCGCGGACATAAATTTCGCTGATGCACGTGCCTCTCACGCGCATTCGGTTCCTCATTCTTCGCCACTGCCAATGCTCAACTTTCAGTAAAGTCTTGAGGTATGGTTCATTCATCATTCTATTTAATTACCCAGCCAATTTGAGGTATAAGCACAATGAAAATCCCAAACGAGCATTTGGGGACACATGTGAATTGCACGTGCAAGGATGCTCGCAGGCTTTGTTCCAGCGCAACGGAGCAGACAGTTTACCTAAATTATCAATATAAATGCTGTATACAACATAGAATACCATTCTGAAGCTCACTGAGCGCCTGGAGAGAGTAGAAATTTTTGAAATTTGTGTGTGCCGGTTATTTCTGGAATTGTACAGGTCCCTCAACGCGTGATTGTTGAGGGACCTGTGTCAGGTCTAAACTTAAAGTACTGTGGTAAATCAAACTTGAGAGCATTGCCTGGGAATTGAACTCCTGATGCTCAAAGGTCATTTTTAAGGATGTTGGCCTACTTGTTAGCATTAAAGAGGGTCTTCTATTCACCTGTGAGCATGTCCTCATTGGCTGCTTCACTGACACCATCCTTGACCTGACTGAAGGCATACTCTTACCCCTTGTAACAAGCCTAATAATATTAAAAAATGATTGAGAAATGAAGAACACATATATAACATCCTTGGAAGCACTGCTACCAAGATAGCCAGAAGTCTTGTTCCCAGACAAGCAAGCAACCTTTTAGCTATCTGCAATCAGAATTTCTTCATTGGTGCCTAATCCTTCCATAACAGTATTGTCAAGCTCATTGAATTCCAAATGGATGAATGTACTTTGCCATTGGTATACATACTTACTTAGTTAGGTATTTGGGCAGAGGCACAAACAGCAGATCCAAAATATTTCAAAAGAGTGGATTTGATACAAGTGTTTTTTTAAAGATAGTTCAGGTAGGACATGCAAAACTGAAAATGGGAAACCCAATGAAAGATAAGATGTTAAGGCCCTTTAATGTATAAAAGGGACATTAAATAAATAAACAAAAGATATGGCCCGTGAGGGGGTCGAACCCTCGACCTTGGCATTAGATGTTAGTTGCTTTCCTTCATATTAGTACCACGCTCTAACCAACTGAGCTAACCGGCCATACTGTCAATTCAGGTATCAGAATATTTATTACAGACGTCATCTTAAGGTGCTACGGACGACAAATGAGGCTACTGTCCCACTTGTCAGACCCTACACCCTCTGCGACGAGGAAAAGATCCTTTGGATCATAGGTACTCTTGATCTGCTCAAGTCTACTATAATGCGAGCCGAAGAAAGTAACCTGGGGGTCAGGCTCGTACAAAGATGCCTACAATCATTAGAACTCTGCTGAGTGGAATAACAGTCATACCTCGTTGAAATAAGCTCCGCTGCCAGGCCCTGCCAAAGACTGCAGAATTCCAATAGCAGATTTCAAACTGTCTCGCACTTGATTAATCTGAGCAAGAGATGATCCGTCAGCCCAAATCCCTGCCGTGTCAGCCGAAGCGATAGCCTCACGCCAAGCAGGATTCAGACCCGTACTATCAGGGTCCGCTTGAGAGACAGCACCACCTGCAACTTGCCTGACAGGAAATCAGTCAACAACAGACAAAATGAGAGTTACTTACACCCACTGGACAAACTCAATCGATAGAAGGGTTTGCGCCACTCTCGCTGGGTCTTTCTCAACAACAGTCCGAGGTATGAGACGAGAAGACACTTCCGTGTTTGTACCAACTTGACCAGAACCCGAATATGTAGCAATGTACGCGTCATAGAATGAATCAAAGGGTATAAATTCGATTATCGTTTGACCCGCCGTCGAGCCATTGACAAAAGAAATAAATGGAGAGAGCACGGCTGTGGCATTGTCCTGAGACACGTTCGGCGCGAGGAAGGTGAGCTCAAAGAATGCCTCATCAAAATCGACGTAACCTCCCCAGCCCGCATCAGCCAATACGAGGCTTGTGTTAACGAACTCCGTAACAACGTCTTGGGCGACTTGAGGAGTTGAAAAGTTGGTTTCGATAAGAACGAGGGTGACGGGTATGGATGGGTATGTCTTGTACGTTACTGAGGTAACGACACCATAGGTCCCTCCGCCCCCTCCGCGAAGAGCCCAGAAAAGGTCCGAATGCTGGTGTGAGTTGACTGTCAAGAATGTACCATCCGATATGACCACGGAGAATTCAATTACGTTATCAACACCAAGACCATGTAGAGGAGAAAGAGCACCTGAAATCGACTCATTAGACATTCGACACGGCTAAAGACACGTACTATGACCTCCACCGGCAACCCAACCCCCTGCTGCACCGATGGAACCACCGAGGGAGAGCCCCCCAACGACGATACGACCTTGCGCCTGAACGGCGTCGTAAGCTTCATACCATTGGACACCGGCACCAAGTGTTATGGCTAAATGGCCGTCAACCACATCGGAGGGAAACCAAATTATACTCACCAGCATAAGTCTCATTGGATGGCGCACCTTCAGGTACAAACTCGCCATCGTAACTGATATTTTTGAGATAGTGTGTCCACAATAAAAGAGAGTCTCGTGCTGCACTCCGTCCAAGATAATCGTGGCTATAAAAATCAATACGAATTCAAGGAAAGAGGTTCGTCCTACCCTGTGTTTTTGACCACAAGCTTCAAATTGTACTTGGACGCGAACTGAACAGTGGCCTGTATATCCTGAACTGATCTCGCGTCAACACCAATAGGTGACACGCTTCCCTGTTCGCAAGGAAACCCCAACGACACATTCAAATAACAAGCACTGATGGTTCCATTCGGAAAGGTATAAGTTTCAAAATTAGTATTCTG
>QLOY01004788.1:0-11438 GCA_003313965.1 Megacollybia marginata
AAAATGGGCTTACCTAACAAACATCTGTCCCTATCGTAGTCAGAGCATGTTATATGGCAGGGTTAACTAGCCAAAAGTGTAGCCTATAATATATTCCGTTAGGCCTGAGAACCATTTGTATATAGCTTTTGAAATGAGGGAGAAATATGCTTGTGGTTCGTCAAGGGGTGTGGCTCGGGGAGGGGTAACCCACGGTATCAAAGAAGAACAACACTATCTTCACAGCATCAATATATTGTGGGTATAACCGACAAAGAGAAAGACGTCTTTGACGACATCAACATTACAGAAGTAGCCAACAGAGAAACACCATACGCAGTTGAAGAGGTTCTTCAAGAAATATACAACGCCCTCAGAGAAAATGCTCTCTGCAATGTCTACTCCAATTTGCCTAACACGCAACTGAACAACAGTGTCAGCTCTGCTTGATTTAAGTTGGTACATCAACAACATTTACGGACCAGGACACTTTGTAACACCCAAACAAACAGACAGAACATATCATATATATCGCAACATATACATTGGACACATTCCAGAGATCCAATACCACCCTGATAGGAAATGATTCAAACCAAGGGACATTATCATCACAACAGAATTACTCGAACAAGCCACAGAGGAATACCAATTCCTTAATACCTTTGCAGACAATCCCGAAAACATCCCAGTACCCTTCGAAGAAACCTTCTTTACCCCGCCCGAGTCACCAGAACCAGAGACGCCACAACCCTCACTCCAAGAACTACCTGAACTTCTAACTGTAGAAAGCAAATGCCAAAGACTTCAAAGACAATGAACAAAAGATCTGGTTTGTCATCTCCTATCTAGGAACCAAAGATGGATCATCATGTGTCGCATCAGATTGGCTCAGAAATTGGAAAGAGGACAACTTCTACAATGGGACCTTAAACACGAACGATTATAATCAGTTCATACAAGATCTGATAAATTCGTTTGAAGATCCCAACCTGAAGATAAACGCCGCCAATGAACTCCAACAACTTCGACAAGGAAAAGACTCTTTGACAGAGTATTTTACAAAATTCGAACTCAAGGCAGCCACAGCAGGATATTGCAAGCTAGACAATGTCCTCATTGACCTTTTAAAGGGTCAAGTACGACAAGAAATCTCCTGAGAACTGTATCGAGGAGGAATACCAATCCCGCATAAGTATGATGCAGTAAAACAAAGGCTGTACAACATAGAAATGGTGCTCGAAGAAGAAAAAACCAGATTTAATGCCTTTCACACTGGAAAACCAATACCACCCCAGCAAACACAATACACTCCACCACAACGACCTGTTCATACCACTTGAGAACAACACACCCAAACCTATGGAGGACAGGGACAACCCATGGATCTCAGTGCAGGACGAACCAAACGACTGATCAAATGTTGACACTGCGGAAAAATGGGTTATCACATCTCTAGAAACTGCAAAGGCAATTGTCCACACTGTCACAGTAAACACCTGGGACACTATTGCTGCCTCAAACCACCTCCAAAACAGCCCTTTACCATGTGCACTCTAGATTTCACACAGATAACAGACAAAGAAAAAGAACAGCTGAAGAAGGCTGTGGGTTTTTAGATGGGAGCGAAGCAGACACAACTTTGTCATCTCCTGGTCAGGACTCTTATGCACATGCAAAAGAGTCCAGCGTCAAAATGAAAAACAAATGGAAGACAATGATCGAAGAAGTTGAGGATGAAGAACCTAACCCTCCTTCCTCGGGTCACTTCCAGGAACAACCACTGGAACAAAAGAAGCCAAGACCCTTCTCCTTATTATGGGTTCTATCACGACTACGAGACCTAGCTGCTGAAGCAGGAATAGGAACATTAAAACAGTGGGTACATGATCAAAAACAACAAGAGGTAAACCAACACCTTGTTAAACAACTGTTAAACATTCTGACCAACAAAGCTTTAGACTGGCTAGAAGATCTCCATGAACCAAAACGATTCATCGAGAGCTAAACATCCAGATAGAACTCCAGGATCTAGAAAATGGAACCAAATACCAAACACGAGCACTTCTTGCCAGTGGCTGTACAGGCAGCTGTATCAGTCAACGATTTGCAGAAGAAAAAGGATTGTCTTTACACAAATGGGAACACCCAATCTCTGCATATAACACAGACAGCACAATGGGAAAATCACACACTACGTGGAAATGAAAACAATCATAGAAGGACAGACTGAGATCTGAAAGTTCGCAGTCACCAACCTAGGACAATCAGATATGTTTCTAGGACACGAATGGTTAAGGGCCTGTTCGGATCACGTTGCATGCAACTTGCAACTTGCAAACTTGCAAATTCCCATGTGATATCTTACATAAAAACTATAAATAGATTGGTCTAGAAGGGTCTGAAACAAATTCTCATGTACTTATTTTCAGACAAACAAATAACAGCAGGCCAAAAATAAGTTAGACGCTCTGAATAAGTCTTAAAATAAGTTAGACGCTCTTAGGCACTGTACTAAATTGGAAAAGATGTGTCATAGGGATGATCTCATCATGTTCCAGGCCATTCTAGACCAGTCTATTTATAGTCTTTATGTCACATATTGCATGGGAATTTGCAACTTTGCAAGTTGCAAGTTGCATGCAACGTGATCCGAACAGGCCCTAAGTTTCCACAACCCAGAAGTTGACTGGACCACTGGATCATTACATTTCACCAGATGCCCCACATCATGTGGATACACAGAGCCAGAACCGGAAGACATGGAAGAAGGAGATAGGATTTGGATGAAGTATCCAAAACCACCTTGCAACATTCGAAGAAACAGGGCCTTCATACGAGCTCATCAGTCCATTGCCAATGCACTAGCTGAAGAATTTGAAAAGAACAAAAAGACAGATCCTATTCCAGAACAGTACAAAGGTTTTGAAGAAGTCTTAGAGAAAACTGAATTCAACACCCTACCACTAAATCGACCTTGGGACCACGCAATAGAGTTAAAACCAGGGTTGGAACTGATAGGATGCAAAGTGTATCCTCTCAACCTAAATGAACAGAAAGAGCTCGACACATTCCTCAAAGAACACCTATGCACTGGATGCATTCAACCTTCTAAATCTCCCATGGCTTCACCCTTCTTCTTCATCAAAAAGAAAGATGGAAGGCTGAGACCAGTACAGGATTATCGCAAACTCAACGACATGACCATCAAAAATCGATATCCTCTACCCCTCATCCAAGAACTGGTAAACAAACTGAAAGGCACCAAGTATTTCACAAAGCTTGACATAAGATGGGGATACAACAATGTACGAATCAAAGAAGGAGATGAATGGAAGGCAGTGTTCCTCACCAATCAAGGATTATTCAAACCCCTGGTAATGTTCTTCAGACTCACAAATTCACCTGCCACATTCCAAACAATGATGAATGAACTCTTATGAGACCTAATCAATACCGGAAAGGTCCTTGTGTACATTGATGACATACTTATCTTCACCAACAACCTAGATGAGCACTGTAAACTCGTTTGCCAAGTCTTATTCATCCTTAGTGCCAACAAACTTTATTTAAAACCAGAAAAATGTGAATTCAAAAAACAACAAATAGAATTTCTAGGGTTAATTGTCTCAGAAGGCAAAGTGGAAATGGACCCAATCAAAGTCAATGGTATTTGAAAATGGCCAATTCCCAACAATAAAAAAGAATTGCAACAGTGTCTAGGTTTCTGCAATTTCTACAGAAGGTTCATTAAAGACTACAGCAAAATTGCAAAACCCATGACACAACTGACTGGAAACAATGTATGGAAATGGGGAACAGAACAACAGACAGCCTTCGACATGCTAAAAGAAACCATCATGACAGCACTGGAAGATGAAGGACAATTTAGAATAGAAGCAGACACATCAGAAAGAGCAATTGGTGCGGTAATTTCTCAACAAATAGAAGGCAAATGGCACCCAGTTGCTTTTCATTCCAAGGCACTTTCACCCACAGAACGAAACTACGAGATTTACAACAAAGAAATGCTCACAATCATAGAAGCCCTAGCAGAATGGAGACACCTGGTACTAGGAGCCAGACAAACCTTCGAGATCTGGACAGATCACCAAAATCTACAGTACTTCCGACAACCTCAGAAACTTAATTGATGCCAAGCACACTGGGTCACAGCACTGGCGGATTATGACTATATGTTACATCACAAACCGGGCAAACAAAACCAACAGGCAGACCTATTATCCAGAAGACCAGACCACAACATGGGACACAAAGACAACGAAAACATTGTCATGCTAGTGCCTATGACTTTCAGAGCGCTAGAAGCAGTTGTGATTCACGACCCATCAGAATACCTACCAGAGCTAAAGGATCCACTACGGAAACTAGATCCTTCAGCCAAACAAGCTTTGGAAGGAAGAGACAAGAAGTGGAAAGAGTCAGATGGACTAATCTTTTACGACAATCGGATATATGTGCCAAAAAACCATAAACTACACAAACGAATCATCTGAGACCAGCATGACAACCCATTAGCTGGACATCCAGGGAGGTACAAAACCCAAGAACTCATTCAGTGAAACTACTGGTGGCCTCAAATGCAAAAAATAATTTGCCGATACGTTGATGGCTGTAAGAAGATAAAATTGATCAACAACTGTTGCACACCCCTCTTAACCCGCATGACATACCTAAACAACTGTGGCAAAAAGTCACAGCAGACATGATCAGACCCCTTCCCAAATCCAATGGCTTCAATGCAATTGAAGTATTCACAGACACTTATAGCCACTGCATACATGTTGAACCCACACACATGGAACTCAGCACAGAAGGATTTGCCAATCTCGTACGAGATAGAGTAATCCGATATCATGGTCTTCCAGAGATCTTAATATCTGATTGAGGACCCCAAACAGTAGCCAAAGCATGGAACCAAATATGCAAACAACTTGGCATCAAACAACATTTATCCACAGGTTATCACCCAGAAACGGATGGTCAAACAGAAAGGGCAAATCAAGAAGTAGAAGCATATCTTCGCCTATTTGTCAACTACCTACAAGACAACTGGAGCGAATGGTGTGCCATCATGGAATTCAGTTACAACAATCGAGTTCATTCCATGATGAAACAATCACCTTTCTTCACTGACCATGGCTATCACCCTTACGCCAGAACAGAGATCAAGTACCTTCAGCCACAGAATGGGTAAAACAACTCTCTAACACAAGACAAGAAGCAGAAGCAGCCTTGGCCCTAGCAAAGGCTGCAATGAAACAACAATTCAATAAACACCACTCCGAATCTCGAGAGTACAAACCTGGGGACCTAGTATGGCTAGAAGGGACAAATATTGAAACACAACAGCCTGCCAAGAAATTAGATCACTTATGATACAGACCCTTCATAATCACAGAAAAGGTGGGACAAGCAGCCTATTGACTCAAATTACCACAGAACCCCACTTGGTGACAAAAACATGACGTGTCCAATGAGAAACTACTTAAACCCTTCACAGAACCCCCCTTCGACATACAACCAAAAGATATACCACCACCACCAGATCTAATCAAAGGAGAAGAGGTGTTTGAAGTCGAAACTATTCTCGACAGTCACAAAAAGGGATGATATATCGAATACTTGGTCAAATGGAAGGGATTCTCAGATGCCGAAAACTCCTGGGAACCTTGTGGAAATGTCTGACATGCTGAAGAAGAAGTGGACAATTTCCACAAAAAATATCCAAGGAATAGTCATAACCTCAAACCGAACAATCCTAGACTCTTTCAAACCCATGTTTAACTTAACCACACCATCATGGGGACCATGATCTTAAAGAGGGGGTAATGTTACAATTTCATCAGAACACGTGCCTTATCAGAACCCTATTTTCATTTCACATTCCTATCACCCTATCTTTCAGTTCCCTTATCCGCTATCACTTAAATTAAACTTCTGATAGCTTATCTCAAACACACAGTACAGTTAGCTTATCTCTTTCTCTTCTTATCTCCCAGCCTTACCCTTACTTACTCGTCGACCAGATAGTCATTTAGTATTTAAACCCTTAATTATCCATTGTATCTCTTTAGTTTTGGTATTATAAGTTCTTCCAAGTCTTTGAGTGGCCTGATAAGCTCTCATTTTGCTCATCACCTTACACTGAGCAGGGCTACTTGTTTAGGCAGCAAGGGCAGTTTCCCTAAAAGGTACTACTGGAGAATGTTCCCTTGAGGTACTGATCTCAGAGACGAGAGAGGATTGGTTTAGACAGTTCCACTGTAGGTACTGAGTCTAGTGATGAGTTACTAAGAACTCTGTGGGTGACTTTTATTCAACTGTGTTCCCTTAAGATACTTAGAGTTTTTATGATCTGAAGTGCAATGTATTCTCTACTGGGTCTCTATGTTCTACTGTATCCTAGCTAACTACTGCCCTTTTATACAGGTTCACTGAGTCTAGTTTTAACCACTTTCAACTACTAGTACAAACAATTGCTCAGCAGTGAGTCAGCTGCTGACTTAGACTTGACTTGACTATATTGAATCTGAGTCAGAGGCATATGATATGATCACGAAGGATCCATGCAGTTCTTTGAGTCTGGGCAAGTTTCAATGATCCCATCCTCCCCAGGTGCTCTCTAAGTTTTCTCTCAATGTCTCCACTGAGGGTCACATGCTCTAGCGAAGGTCTCTAGCTTTCCAGCGATGTATATAAGTTCCCTATTACATGTTTACCTAACACGAGGATCTGCGACGTCAATCTTTACAACTATCCCTCGGCTAACTTGGCTAGCCTATTCAGGTGTTTCAGTGCGGATCCCTCCCGTGTTTCCACTGGGTCTCCCCAAGTACATCTGTAGACTAGTCGATATTCTCTGTATGGTGTATTCTCTCTCTAGGTGAATCTAGGTGGTAGTTTTGATAGTCCACGGGCCATGTCTCTCAATTGTCAGTACCATTCTTAGCATATCACCATGGGTGCTTGTATTAGTTTTGAGTCAGATACAATAAGGCAGTACTATCAAGTACTATCTCATTCATCTCAACTCTGGTCTATATTTGGTCTATATGAGTGTCCAGCAGGTGTGTTAGTCCCTTCTGTACTATAGAACACTTCCAGCAGATGGTTGTACCTCCGCAGGAGTCTTTCCCACATGTATTTAGAGGCTGGTAGCGTCAAATCGAAAGATTTCAGACCTGGGATGAGAACCAGCCTATCAATGATGCATTGCAATCCTCTTCTGCTACCACAACAGTACATGAGACTTCTGAAGTGGCTGATGTAGCCATTAAGGTCATTCTGCCATTGCCACCAAGAGCACAGTCGACATATGTTGCAAGGGGACTGACTTCAATGATACCTCCTTTTTAACCAACACTCCCAGAAAACTGGATGAAACACACTTAAAATGGCCACACACAGAAGGTTCAGATGCAGACATGACAGAGACAGGGGACCATCAGAAAAAAAGAGGAAGTCAGATTCAATCAAAGGTACTGAAGATGTTCAGGTGGATTCAACTATGACAGATTCTTGTCCCAAGCACACAACACCAAGGCCATTGAATTATGCTGATATGGGAGGTTGAGGCAGTCAAGGAAGAGGGAGAGGGAAAAGACATGGTAAAAATCAAGTTGGTTGAATGTCATGTACATCTTGAACATGATCTTGAACATGATACATCTTTCTTGGTGACCATATTTCAGCTGCAGGGAGAAAGTAGATATTGAGCTGCAGTGGATCAGTCAAGGTAAGACTCAGAAATTGGTCAGTGGAACCCTAGATTTTGATTTAGTACTTAATGGGTGCTTATCACCAGACCTGCCTTGAAAAAAAAATGTTAGATGTTGTCTGACATTGGACTGGGCTTTTAAGTGTATCTTCTAAAAGACCAAATGAGTAGTGCATAACAAATGAAGGAATGGTTGAATTACCCACATGAATGGAATCCATAAACACCACAAGCCTATGAATACACTCATAAGTTATATGGTGCTGACTCGGATACCTACAGCTTGTACTTGTGTTCTCAAAATCCAAAAGCAACACATTGCTTTACTGATCAGACAAATGACATGAAAGCCTGTTAAAGCCAGTCTCAGTGAGTAGTGGCTGCTGAAAAGTTTTACCAATCAGAATTACTTCCAGCATGCTAAGAGGACTTCCACTCAGGATGCTGGTAACTGAGTGGCATTTGGATCAAATATGGATGCAATAAGGTAGCAGCTGATAGAATAGAGGTCAGAATTGATAGAGAAATTTTAATCAAGGGTGTACTTAGGAGGGAGGAACAAAATCTTCATCAACACAAAGTGAGTAGTGATCGACTGATGGTTTATAGACAGGGAAGGTCTGAGGTACCAGCTACATGGATGTAATGATCAGTGAAGCTAATATCATGCATGATGGACAATTTTCTTCAAGGATTTAAGAAATGAGAATTTCATAGTACAAACATAGTTGATAGTTAGTCAATGACATGTTCTCATTGTGCCCCAATCAGCCTCAAATTCCCAGGTGAATAAATGGAACCCAGCGCTTGAATGAGACCTTCTCCTTCCGCAACTTCTTTACTGCAAGATGTAGGGCCTCAGCAGCCTTGGTGGAGTCAGGGTATGGTTCATTCCCTGCTCCAAAGATATGACCATAGAAGATGTCTGCAACTTTGGGGCCATCCTCGTCATACATGGTCCTAAGATGACAGGACAGTAAGTTCAAGTCTCTGACAAGAATGATGAAGTAAACTGACCACATCGTCCCTACAACCCCACGGAAACCAACAAATAACATCGTAGCTGCAAGATGCATGGCTTCATCTGGGACAGCTTCATCTCCTTTAGCTGTCTCACAGGCACTGAGAAATACTAATGATGCATTGGGGATACAGCTTTGCATGATCTTTGAAACTTTTAAATCCCCATCACCAAGAAGGAGAGCACTGTTGAGTGGGTTTAGGATATCCTGTGATCCATGAGGCATCAGGAAGGTAGGAGAGGACCTTTGCCACCAATGTGGGGACTTGTTCAGTTCCCAGTTTTGTTAGCCATTTCTCTGGCACATGCCGTTCAATCATACCAAGCTCTTTAACAGTGCAGGGTAAGTTGAGACAATGATTACCAGGCATCTTAGACTGAATCACAGCTAGTATATTTGGCTTGTGGATCTTTGGCAGTGGGGAAGTAAGGAGAGCATCCAATGTGAGGGTATATGATGAAATTGCATAATCAGATAAGCTTTCTGCGTCCTCACCCTTGTAAATTCCAGCTGCATGGATTGGAAGGAAGGAAAATGGGCCTGTAGGACACCACCAGATACGTGCTGGCACATCAGACTTCTGAAATATCAAAGAGTATATCAGCACAAGAATAGCAAACAAAGTGTATAAGTGTTCAACCTTGAGGTTCAGATCATGGATAACCAGACAAACAACATTGAACCATAGCACTTCTAAGACAAATTCAAATAGAGCTTCAGGAGTATGGCCTGCATCTGGTATTTGCATCCCTGGTGATTGTCACTATGGATTAGTTGGAGGTGAGCTGGCAATATGTCATTATCAGAGTGAATTCCATTAGCCTTCTGTATGACAGCATAAAGACTAGAAGTCTCTTCAAATGAAATAGCAGGCAGTGGAATATGCCTCACTTCATCCTGGGTGATCACCAATGCATCACATCCAGAAGTTGTGGCATTGAGCATGACAACTGGACCATTTGAGGAGGCCTGTTTCAACTTTCCAATTGACTTGGGCTGCAAGAAATCCTCAAAGCCTTCCAGCTTTCGCACCTCATCAAGTGTATGACTCCAGTCTTCATTCAGCTTACGATAATGTGTTGCCTCTTTTTCCAGGTCTCTGACTTCCTGCAAATTACCATGCATAGTCTGAAAGCCATTGTATGCTGATGCTACTTCGAGTGCATGTGAAATTTCCTGAACTTTATCTGCAAGGTCTGGTGCAACAGACCAGAGTTCATCAAATGGTGTCTGTAACTGAAGTGCCTGAGTCCAAAAGACAGCTCTCCCTGCAGAAAGAAACTCAACAGCTTTGTCAAAATGGCTTGACTCAATGGCATAGCAGCAGGCATCACAAGCCAGACCACGAGCTTGAGACAATGCCTCCTGGCGTTGTTGAATATTAAGATCTAGTGAGGCCAGATGTGGAAGAAGATTGATGGTATACTGATATGCCTGCATAGCAGATGAGTGATGGACAGAGGCAGCTCTGTCTGCCCATCTACGGGAACCATGAAACTGCTGAATGAGAGAGCCTGTTTCATACTTTGATGCATCACTGGAAAGAACCATGGATTCCTCTAGGTCTGCAAGCTGACCTTTCTGCTGAAATTGTGTGAAAAGTTTAGAAGCAAGGTTGTTGAGTGAGGTAGATCGAAAAGGATGAGGTGCAGGTCTCAGGACCAATGCTTCTTGGTGCAATGCAATTGATTCCTCCAAGTCTGCAAGCTGGCTCTTCCGCTTAAATTGTGATGAAAGTGCATTTGCAAGGTTGTTAAGTGAGGCAGACCGGTTTGGGTGAGGTGCTGGTGTCAGGACCAATGCTTCTCGTTGGAATTCAATTGATTCCTCCAAGTCTGCAAGCTGACCCTTCTGCTGAAATTGTGTCCAAAGTGCATTGGCAAGGTTGTTGAGTGAGGTAGATCGAAGAGGGTGAGGTGTAGGGCAAAGGACCAATGCTTCATGGTAGAGTGTAATTGATTCCTCCATGTCTGCAAGCTGACCCTTCTGCACAAATCGTGTTAAAAGTGCATTTGCAAGATTGTTGAGTGAGGTAGATTGAAGAGGGTGAGGTGCAGGGAAAAGGACCAATGCTTCTCGGTGAAATGCAATTGATTCCTCCAAGTCTGCAAGCTGACCCATCTGCTGAAATCGTGTTAAAAGTGCATTTGCAAGGTTGCCAAGTGAGGTAGATTGAAGAGGGTGAGGTGCTGGTGTCAGGACCAATGCTTCTCGGCAGAGTGAAATTGATTCCTCCAAGTCTGCAAGCTGACCCTTCTGCTGAAATCTTGTCCAAAGTGCATTTGCAAGGTTGTTAAGTGAGGTAGATCGATCAGGGTGAGATGCAGGTCCCAGGACCAATGCTTCTTGGTTGATTCCTCCAGGTCTGCAAGCTGACCCTTCTGCTCAAATCGTGTTGAAAGTGCCAAAGCAAGATTGTTGAGTGAGCCAGATCGACCAGGGTGAGGTGCAGGTCTCAGGACCAATGCTTCTTGGTGGAATCCAATTGATTCCTCCAGGTCTGCAAGCTGACCCTTCTGCTTAAATTGTGTTGAAAGTGCCAAAGCAAGATTGTGGAGTGAGCTTGATCGATCAGAGTGAGGTGCAGGTCTCAGGACCAATGCTTCTCGGTGGAATGCAATTGATTCCTCCAAGTCTGCAAGCTGACCCTTCTTCTGAAATCTTGTCCAAAGTGCATTTGCAAGGTTGTTGAGTGA
>QLOY01004800.1:9159-26975 GCA_003313965.1 Megacollybia marginata
ACCAATCTAATAAATTCATTTATGCACTTCTGCACTGAGGCTTTCTGACGACTTTTGTCCTTCACAACCTCCTTGTTGACTTCAACCTGACTCTCCACCCACTCGATCTCCCTGGCAAAGAGCTCATGACAAGCATTCGCATCATGTGGGTCATCCAATGTCGACAGAGCATCCTGGTAAAGTGCCTTTATTGCCGCTTTCCATTTCGCAAGGGAATCTGATATAAATCAGATAATGAATACAATTTTGAAGGAATAGAGAGATACCTTTCTCAGAATGCGCGTTACCATGGGCTGCTTGATATGCCTGGAATGCATTCCATGTGGAGATATCGCGATGTTTGACAGTAACATCACCAAGGTGTCTGTGGAGTACATGAACAGATACTCCATTCTTCTGAGCCAGGTGCTTCATGTCTTCCATATATGCATCGTGAAGTGCCGTTGCCTGCACCTTCACCTCTGCAGACAATGGTTCAGACTTTTTCGCACAGGACAGTTCATCATCCAAGTTCTTGTCACCCTCAGAGACAACAGTCCTCCCTCTGAACGTTCTCCGGGTACTCAACTCAATTTCGTCTTCAAACAGGCCATACCCTTAAAAAAAGGCTTTTAGCCTTGGTTATAACCAGCAGAAAAAAAGCCTTTTCTGTGGTTGCATCTACCCCAGCCATTTAGGGCTTTAGCAGGCCGGCTTAGGATCCCAAATGGGTCGCTCCGGGGTTAATGGATGCACGTGGATGGCCCGGTGTGTGAAACATGGGCACATGACACTGTTGAAATCTCATGATAGCACTAGAATACCCAAAATATATGATGCAAAGAATAGCATACACTGATCTAATATGTACATCCTTCCTCTCAAATGTATCAACCCTCCAGAATAGGCAATGAAGGCCAAACCAAGGACGGGCTCAACACTGCTATGGTCACATGTCACTGTTGATGTAGGTAAAGTCAAACTTGGTTCATTTTCACTGCATTTCATAATCATTGCAAGCACAAGCTAAACAGTATGCAAGTACATCCTTTCTCTCAGATATATTAACCCTCCAGAATAGGCAACCCAGGACGGCTCAACACCGCTCTTATGGTCACGTGTCACCATTGATTTTTGCTACATTGCACAATTGTCATTGTCGTTGCAGCCACAAGATACTAGACAGTAAAGTATATACATGCATTACAAAAAAGACAGTCTGAATGAGCCCAAATCATTCCATTGCTTCCAATATGCAGCATATCACCCACAATACATCTGCAACGGCCAAGTGCCAGTCCGCTCCGCTGTCAGCAACACCCCAAAACCCAACACAGGCCACAAAGCTAACGATGCCGTTCTGTCCAGCGATATCCAATGCTGACCAATCACCTGTACATATACGATGCTCATCAACCAGCGGTAGATCGGCTTCACTGGTTATACGCCACGAGGGCTGTGCACTCTTCCACCACTGCCAAAACTCCGACTGAAGGCTGTCAACACGCTCTTCTGGAACCATAGATGGACGCTTGCATGCATTTTTAATCCAAAGGGCAACCTCAGCGGGACGATGAGATGTCGGAGGCTTTTTGGACTGGGCTTTCAAAAAGTCGTGTTTGGCTTCGAATTGTGTCAAGACTGCAAGAAGACTTTTGTAAGGGACCAGAAGAGGGAGTTGATCAAGACAAGCATGAATATCATGGAACCATTCAGGCCAAGTGGACAAGTTGTCCCAATCAGGGTTCTGTAAGTACTGGGGATCATGCATCATCGAGGTAGTGACCGGTGCCATAGCAAACGCAGGATCATGCCTTGGTACGTCAGCTTGCACAGAAGATGTTCTAGAAGCAGACACTCCATCCCCTGGTGGAGCGGAAAGAAGTACGGGATTGATCTGGTCAAGTGACACATCGGAAGGGGGAACAGAAGAGAAATTGGAAGGGGGATTGGGAGAGGGATAGAGATTGGGAGGAGAGGGATTGGGAGAGGGAACAACAGAGTGCTGTGTAGACAAAGCTGCTGGATTTAGAACTGGATGACTGGGAGGATTAACATCTTGCTGTGAATCGACAGACTTCCTTGCCCTCTTTTGTTGAGACTTATTGCGGGATCTGTTCTTCTTCCTCTTTGACTTGTTCTGTCTATCCAAATCCTCGCTACTATCAGAGTCTGAGTCTGAGTCTGAGTCAGAGTCAGAGCCAGTAATAACGACTGGGTTGGGAAGAGCGGGATGAGCGGGAGTGGGAGCAGCAGGAGCTGGCGGTTCAGTACGAATCAGAGAGCGCGCTTTTTGCTCTTCCAAAGCTGTTGTGGGATGAGCATTTTACGGTGAAAAGAAGATACGGCTCACTGTAACAAGTGCGGAGATAGTCCGTAAATATTGTAGTAACCATCTTGTACTGTTTCTTATCGGCTTTAGACCAGGTTTGCGGAACAGGAGCTTTGTTCACTCCTTCATGCATCCTGTTGAACAATGGATCAAAAAAATCCAGAGCATACATGTTTGATGCTTACGCAATCACATTGATTTGGCCGCCCTTTATTGGATCGGGTCCGCCGAAAAGAATGCTGACATGCAACCCAAGAAGCTTGGAGAGGCCAACGAGTAGAGGCGTCAGAACAACAGGCAGTCGTTGAAGAGCCCTTTCAGACGTAAGTGAATGCAACGGAGCAGGAATGATTTTATCACTCACTCTGCGCACTCTCCGGGAGGCAATGTTTGCAAGACCTGTTTCCACACAAAGTCGACGAGACTCTGGTGAGCTTCCTCATTCTTCTTCTTCCAAAGAATCTGTGTGTCTCTAGGAAGCACCTCCCACTGTCTCTTCATGAATCTGTCCCATTCGGCAATCCGGTTTTTACTGTTCTTCCCCGTCTCTGCAAAATACTGGTCAAATTCCTCACGGAGCTCAGCCCCAGCTTCGTGTTTCGACCAGTACTGTGCATCAGTTGGTCAACGAATCCCCCGACCTAAATCAATACCGGCGACACGAGCCAACAAGACATGTACTGGATCCATCTTGCCACCAGTCTCTCCTAATGCAGCCAGTTTAGACGAAGAATGTGCAGAACGTGAACTTCCAGTTGCACCTTGAGCTGAAGGTTGAGGTGCAGGTGCAGTAGAAGAAGACGCGTCAGTGCCCTTCTCTGCGGGTGTATCACTGGCCGATGCTTGATCCGCAGCAGCCTGCAGGAAGTTTTTTTTCTTTGGTTTCTTGGGCTCGATACGAATCTTAAGCCACCATTCTATTGACTACCACAATCCAAGTCAGGCAAAAAACAAAAAAGTCCAATGCCAAGAACACTCACAGCACGCAAACGTGTAATTTCAGCTCCTTTGCGCTTGATCGCATCCAGTGGAAGCTCATCATCGTCTGGTAAGACTTCTCCATCCTTCGGTTCACGGTTTAATGGCCAGCTCCAGTGAAACCGACTGAGGTAGACCTTCAGTACCTCTTCAACTGCCTCTTTGGCGCGTACTGATCTGGCCGCATGTGCTGCACTATACGCATCAACACAACTATCCAAGTAAGTTTCCCGTTGCCCCTTGGCCCAGCCTTTCTTAAACTGAGTTCTGAAATAACAGTTAATGTTGCGTTGATACATGCTCCAAAGCACTTACACCTGTACCTCCTTGTCTTGTTCGTCGTCCATAGCCATCAGCTTTGAGAAGGAACACAGAAGGAACACAGAAGGAACGCTATGCAATTGTTACACAGAGTTTGCGGAGGTCAAATAAAGTTTGGAGTACTCATTTGAATATGAATATTTAGCAAACTCGCTACTCAAGTGACGAAGTCGGCGTTTGCCTTCTGATAAGGTTGAAACAAAATTTTAGAATCAGTCGGGGAATAATTCAATACATAAAACATTTATTTGGGAAACTCGCTTTAGCTACAACTCAAAGTGACTCGAGATCGAGATCATGGTTGGGGTCAGGGTTGAGGTCTCTCAAGGCGAGACGTAGACGCAGTACTGTTTTGAGCATTGTTGGGCAGGCAAACGAGCATCGATTGCCAATTCAAACAATGCTCCAAATTCTACAGCTGTAAGTCAGAATGGGCAGATTAAACAAAGGAGAGAATATACCTTGCGCAAGAGCCATTTCTCTGCCTTGTAGTCTAGATCATTCATCCAGTCCCTGCACTCCAGAGGCCAACACAGTTCCCAACCCAACATAAACGACGTTAAAAAGCCCTCGCGATCGTCCTTATTTTTTTTGATCTTTTTGTAAGCAAGTGCATACTCGCATACGTGAGCCATTTGGGCTTCACAAAGCTGCACTAGTATAAGAATTATAGTCAATCAAGTCAGAACATACCGGTTTTTGCGAGGGGTGCATCTCACCAAGCCTACGCTGTTGGCTGCGTGTAACCTTCAACTTCGGGGGCATTGAGTAACAAGGCAAGAACAGTACAGGCACAATGCCACTATCAGAGTTTATATGGCTCCCAAAATGCCATCGGGTGAACATGTAAAGACAAGCGCTAGCTCGAGTTGAGCATCTCGAAATCAAGCGACACATTATGCTTTCTGACAATCAAGTTCACGTTTGTCTAGCAAGCTTTTCAGGCAGCACCTACCCTGAAATGCACCCAGCAATGCATCGTTCAACATGACCTTCAGCTCACGAAACCGTATGCACACACGTTCGGCTTCATTCCAATCCTCACTGATCCCCACTAATTGCAGTATGTCGTGTTGGGCTTCAAGAACCAAGTGCTCCATGGTAGAAACATCATTAAGAAGTTCATCAAACACGGACAAGGTGATGTTTTCGTTCTCGAGGAAGACGATCACTTTGCGTCTAACAAACTCGTCACTAGGCATTTGCAAAAACTGGTCAAGTGAAAAGTTGGCTGCCCTGACTGATTGATGAAGTGAACGTAGCGTATGCATGTCGTCGCATGATCTGCATAGCCAATCAGAATTGATAGTTACATGGGTTGCAAGATCGTGGCTTACAGATATATGTCGGGGGCATAGCTCAACCACTTCCTCTTCTGTAGATTGATATTACCATAGCGGGAGGTCCGATACCGCTGTCTCATGCGAAGTTGTAGATGAATATGATTGCTGGAACGGTCATTGCTTCAGCTAGACGTATGCAGCAGAAAATGGACATACCGGTGGTAATAATCGAGCTTTTGCCTGCGGACAGCTTGCTGTCTGTCTTCAATAGTCATATATTTGTGTGGTCTACCCATCTGGATCAAAGTGTCAGTGCTGAGAGGGCACAAAACAAGGTGAGATAGGCCAAGTGATATAACATGGTCCGTGCGCACCGTGTCAATCCACTAGAAAAAAACTCAATATCTCACTCACCACTGCACGCAATATGTGCTAAATGTTCAGACACTTCATATGATCAATGACTAGTGCGCCGAAACCGGTAGTTCAGCCACAAACGGCGGGACGACATTGCAAACAGATAATCTGAAGTTCACAAGTACGAGAGTTATGGCTCAGCGGTTGCAATAATCTGTCAAAATGTGGTCCAACCTTGATTCGCTGGTAAGTAGAAATTCGTCCTTACCTGAGTAACAGACAAACAGATTTTGGACTGTACAGAGTTTTGTGAGAGCGATAATGCTGTGGAGGACGATATAGGTAGTGAGAAACGTGAGCGCTAATTATAATATTGTTACCATAAATAGATCCGTAGATCTAACTACTTTCTATTAGCTTAATGAAGGGTAAACATGTCTCATTGAGCTCTACTAACTACCATCACTGGGTTTGAGAATGCCTGTAAGTGCTCGCTCATACCAGACCAGACCCATTCTAATTTCTCAACCATAGACCTTTCCGCCGGCACAGCTCAAATTTCTAGTACATACCTTGCCGGCTTGGCTGGCTGCAAAAACCGACGAGGACAGACAGACTTATTTCCACAAGGTCATAGGTCTGTTCCATCTGGCGTTCCCAATTGAGGGACCCAGACCTTTTACATGCCAGCGCCGCCACAGCAAGCTAGACGAAGTGCTGCGGCTCTTAAGCACCGTCAGTACTTTCATGTTTCTGTCTGGACTCACACATCACCTTGTTCAGGCTGTCCGTACCGAGCTACTATATCTCACTTGGACCGCCAGACGCAGACTTGCGCAGCTTAATCGGCAGAGCTCGGCATCAGCCGAACAGTCTGACTCCAACCTCATAGACCCTCACCGTGTCGATATTCTTTCTGCGCTCCTTCCATTGCAAGATATGGGTTTGGACCTCCATGTTGACTATGCGGTGAAAGATTTTCTGAGTGTTTTGAGCAAAGTAATTGCTGAGCTGGTGCTCGAGTATGAGTCTACTGTTCTAGAAATCTAACCTTGTCCATTAAGCTTACTTCTAGCATCCTGCGTTCACCCCAAAAGAGTTTGGTATCAATATTGCCCTGGTGTACACGTGGAGAAGCCGTCCATTATAACCCACATCATTTGCTCCCGCTACCATTGTTTGCTCCCACTACCATGAAGTCTGCAAGTCCCGCTAAGCTCGAAATCGATTCTGCATCTCCATCTCCACTGATGGTCGTGTGGCGTATATTACGCCGACTGATCCCCGACCTTGTTTCTCTTGAACCGCATATTGACAGACGCGACTGTTGCATTCCACCTCTCTTTGTCAACAAGGACCACGTCGACCTGTTGGTTACTGAGCAAAAACGGTACTATGTCATCTGGCTAGCTAGTTTTCCTGGTATATATACCTATTGGTCTGTCGACTGAAGCTTGCTATTCGTTTAATTGATATTCCTTACAGGGATGACTGCAAGCCTGACTGTGCAGATCCTCACCAAGGTCGGCATTGGGCAGTGGCTTACAATTTACGCAATGCAATGGACATTTGGGAGAGGGGCTGCGTCGAGACTGGTTGTCAACATGGGCTCACCGGGTATGTGCCGGCCATCCCTATGCGATTTGAGAGCCATGTAGTATCTGAGACTCCTCGCCGTCTTCAGAATGCAAGTGCTCACGTCCCGCAGAGTTCATCGGGTGCCTTCCAAGGTATCGTCAACTGTTGGAAGTAGAGTGGTATCCTGCCACGATTCATCGCCCCAAAACGTGTTTCACCATGCGGATGCTTGAACTATTCCACACCCTGACTTTGACAGGCAAGGTGTCCATGTATGAATTCTACAAAACTCTGGAGCATCTGTCAGACAACACAGAAATACATACACCCAAGGTCTGTTAACTTATTCTTGCTATTCGGTAGACTCACGTTCTTAGGCAAGGTACAAATCTTTCTTATGTGTAGTCCGTCAATATTGTTAATGAAGCGAGCAGGGAGAGGGCACGTCCCAAACGGTGTTGCAACGACTCAGCCTGGGGAACTGGCAATCCGTTGCTGGGCTTGTCCATTGCCTGGTGTTAACATCCCGACCAACTGGCAGGAAACTACACCCCCTGAAAATGCATGAGTCTGCCCGTTTGGCTTGACACATACTGACATTACTAGCTATCTTTATATGCTCATCGTTGCCATAGACACCAATTTTCAGCTGAAGAACTTGTATTGCTCAAACGACAAAGCAGACCCCGGTCTCCATACGGGTCTGGCTTACTTTGTGGAGGATGGTCTGTACAGGGAACACTATCGTCAATATGCTACACAAAAAGACGTGAGTGTCTCCTCTGTTTATTTGCAAGTGCCAATTGATGACAGATAAGCACGTGCAGTGGGTTCCGCACTTTGGCACAGGCAGAAACCAGGGATACGACTGGTCTGAGGACTTCGGGAGTGGGAATGGCAGTGTGTGCTAGACATGAGATTGTGTTTGCTCAGGGTATAGGTGATCTGCAAAAGGGAGAACGGTACGTAATTTGGAGCTACCTGGAGAATGGTTTAATGCAATGGCCAGATATTGTAACATGGACTATATCGCTCTTATGGCTGTCCTCCCTTATATACTCGTCTACACCATCCTCTTTTTGTACGATATTTCTTGTCAGTGGCACAAGAATCTGTCTAGCAGGATTGCAGAGATGCCGCCGAGGTTTAATCGCTACCAACATGAGTGCCGCTTCTGCTTTGCAGTTCCAAAATGTCATATTCCTGGACATAAACTTGATTGTCAGCCTGCCCATTCTCTAAATCTACTGGAAGGTTCAGTGCGGACAGACAGTGAAGGAATTGAGCGTGGCTGGTCTAGTTTTAATGGACTGGCTGGTTCAACTAAGGAGATGGGTCCAGGATCTAGGCACGATACAATCAACGATCATATTTCTCATCACAACTGGCGAAAGAACGTGATTCTGGGTACGTCATTATTACTGTCTACTGAGCTGATTATTGACTTTGTGGCTACAGGCCGTCTTCTTCACAGATGTTTGAAGCTTGCTCATCGTCAACTCTCTCGTCAACAGCGGATTCATAAACAGTTTTCTGAGGCTGTAGGCATGGCGGAAATGAGTGCGTGGACGACTGAGGTGGTTACGTGGGAACAGGACATGGAGAATTCTCTAAATCCTTATCTCACTCATCATAATTGTACGTGGACGTTTGCTTGTGTCCTTCGGATACTGATAATCCTAGATGAAAGTCAGAAAGCAGTACTGTTGCAGTTGGCGGAAGAGGAATGTCAAGAGCTCGCCAAGGAGGGTCGTTCTCCAGGAAAGTCTACTCCTTCATCATTTTTGGAGCTTGGTTTGACTATACAGGTTCTACAGTATGTACTGAGGTGATTTGGACTATGGTGTTACTGACCCATATCTAAGGATGCGTGTCCTCACTGATCTCCAACACTCAGACCCAACTGTCAAAATTACTACCGCTGCTGATATCCAACGCTGTCGGATGCAGTTGCAACGCCATCTCGTTGCATTCTGCAAGATGCAGCTGGTGTACATGCCACCGGTAGCCGACCTTCTCTTGGAAGACGGCGGTGCAAGCGGAGACTGCAAGGACCTCGAGGAAATGAAGCTGTGGTTCCCCTCTGAACTCGAGCCTACACTGCGTAGTTTGTGCAGCCCTGGTTTGGTCCAAAAGGAGCAGCTTTTGCGAGAGGCGCAGTGTCGTGATGCTCTCGAGAGGATTCAAATGATTGAGAGAGCAAAGTTGTCAATGGTGCAGTACCGGAACAATCATTTACGTGGCCAGGCCCAGAATACACGAGCACAGGATGCTTTCTCTGAAATGATGGCAAAGTCTCATTTAGCCGCATCAAAATACAGATGTGCACGAAAGTCTTTATTGTCGCTTAGAGGACCGGGAGAATGGGAGCTCGAGTTGCGTGATTTGTCTGCATCTGATATTCGAGGGCCCGGGGCTAGGGAGTTTGAAATTGACAAGGTTGGGAACGAAATGGATCAAGACGGTCATCGCAGACGTCGTAAGAAGAAGCGGACACAGATGGAGGGGAGAGCAGCTGAGATGAACGCTGACCAGGATATCGCGCAGACTGGTCTCCAGGTGGGAGAAGGGACGAGGGAAGTTTCATGGATCTGGATGGATCCTGAAGCGCTGAAGACTGACTCTTCCAATGCTTCCTGCCATGAAGGTATGTGGTATTATTGCCCTTGTTTGACCAGCTGACCAAATTGGCAGCAATCAAGATTGAATGGCTCAAGAGCCGAGCTCGTCTCGGTCGATGGACTGAAGAGGCAACTCTGCTGCCTGTAGAGATGCGACGTGTCGTCGAGTCATTGCAGACACGAGCCACGTTTTGGCAAGAGCGGCAGAGTGGGTGGGAGGGAGTAGATCCTCTTTTGGCAGCAGGTCTCCAGGCATATGCCCTTCACCAAGCTGACGTGTTCAATCATCTGCGACTCCATTTCCTTGCAATGTGGCAAGGTATCAAGCCCCCAGTCAGCCAAGCCGTCGACACTGAACAGGATGAAGCGGCTGCATTGCAGGATGCAGATGAAGCGGCCGCCTTGCAGGAAGGATAGATAGAATGGCTTATATGGAATGAGGTAGTGTGTTTCGTATTGGTTTTGTATGTACGCATTTTTTATGCATTTTTTATATATTTCCTTTTTAGTGATTCAACATGCTCGTGATTTCGGGAATGCATTATTTATTCCGGTGCTTCCGGCACAGTAAATGGCTGCAGTAGGCTAGTCCGGAGGTCAGCCTACTGAAAGAGTCATTTGGCATGGTTATTGCCTCAGAAATGCCTTGTTGTGTGGCAGTGGTTACAACTGCATTTTATAGACAGGTTATTACCCAGGTCAAAGGCTTTTTAAGGGGGCAAAGGGTGCTTCGAACTGTTCCTCCTCATCCACGTCTTCATCACTAGTATTTGGCAACCCTTTCTTCAGTTTGTATTGTCGCCTTCAAGACTGAGTAGTCTCGAAATCCGACCCACTGGACTCGTTGTCACTCCTGAAGAGGAGCTGGGTGAGGTTGTCATCACGAGTTCCAGAAGATTCATTGTCTGAGTGAGGTGAATTGTTTGCACGGTCTTCGCCGAGGTGATTGTCATGTTCATTATTGGAATGGCTGATTGTAAAGTCATCTTCGTTGTCAGCTGGAGCTTGCAGATTATCAGGAGGCGACAGCTCTTCATCATGAAGGTTTTCAGGCTCGACAACAGGTTGGTCGACAGGCAACAGGAGCAGAGGGAGTCGTATTAGCAGAGGGAGTCGTATCCTTGGCTGATGGGTCTTCAATTGGTGTATCAGGTACAGGAGGATTTACAGGCTCTATAACAGGCTGGTCGACAGGTAGCAAAGGAGTCGTATCCATGGCTGAAGGGTCTTCAATTGCATCAGCTAGGTTTTCCTATCCAGAGTTGGCAACTTCAATCAAAAGCAATAGACTCGTACCATATTCCTCTCTGGCGAGGCTCGAGGACCCTGTTTACTGGAGTCCTGTTGAACTGTGGACTTAGGTTTGCGATTTGGCTTGTCACCAAGAACCTGAAGTGCACCATGTTCTTGGCGCGAATAATTGTTTTGTGTGGGGCATGTGCGCTGAGTTTGCTTGGAAGTGGATTTTGCTTTTGATGGCATTAGGAAAGTTCAAACGATGGAAATGGTGTTCAAGTCAGATTTTAAACCAACAATGCAACAAAACAAAACAACAAACTAGACCATAAATAGTGGAACAAGATTGCTATTCAACAACATCCAAATGATGTGGTAATGTGGCTGCTCTCCCAAAAGTCTGGTAAAAGACATCCAAGTACGTGCCCACCACCTTCTTTTCAAGCTGATCGAATTCACTATCAGTTGATTGACGGACTTGTGGCAACATCTGAGTTCGTTTGATGCCTTTCCAAGTCAACATCAACCGTGGAGTCACTGCAGCAAGCCCAGTATGTGCCTTGCTGAAAGAAATACTGGAGAGGTTGTGAGGTTCGTCGGTTGCTGGAAAACAATGTTCGACAGCACTGAAATTTCCAGTAGGCATTGTGCTGAGTTCAGCATCCAGGGTGAGCAGCTCAAAACAAAAATTCAATTCATTCAACTCCCAAACAATCTCCTGAATTAACCGTTTGCTGCTTGACGAAGACAGTGTAATCTGGGTTCCTCTCCAGATCGTTGAACCCCTGGGTGCCCGTAAGTCTTCTTCTGCCATAGAAAGCATCGTTAACAACTTGGAACAAGAGGAACTGGCTGTCGACCTAGTCCCAGGCTGAGAAAGTGGAAGACTGAGTAGATCCCGCCATTCTTGATTTGATACGAAGTCATTGCTTGTTGTTGAAGCTGACCTACACTTGAGCAACGCGTTGCGGATGCGTAACCAGCCGGTCAAAAGCACCAGAGTTTTGTCGAGTGTTTTGGGAGTGATTACAAGTGCCGCTTCAGGGAACAAATAACCACCTCGCTTTTTGATTGGCGTCTGGGAACGATTGACTGAAAGCAATGCATTCTGCCACACATCATTCCTAGGGGGTAACAGAGGGCTTTTGAGACGTTGAAATTTGTCGCATCCACCACCCAACTCTTCTACCAATCACACATGAGCGTGTAAATTATGATAATCAAGTCGAGACTTATGGTAGGTTTGCTTCTTAGGCCGTGATTGGTTTGGTGGTATTGGCTTTGTATCTAGGGAGAGGTTAAGTATTCTGTAGGCTAGATATGAGACGTTCACTTACAGGGATGATGAGAAGAATGAGATTTTGTTTCCTTAGTTCCCAATTTCAGTGGTGTGGGAGATACTGTTACTTTGAAAATCGGTCCTGCACTGTTGAAACAGCCACTAGCTGCCCAGATTGCCTGATGAACAGCTGTCGTGTCAATGGAAGGCCCTTCCCATATGGGAGGCTTCAAAGGAGCTGTTTCAAAGATTTCCAGTCCAAGGACATATGCAACTTGATCGATTCGGAGGCGCATGAGAGCGCTAACAGGGTGAACAAACCAGAAGGGTATTCTGGCCTTGAACAGGAGTTCGGCATGGTACGTGGTATCCACGAAGGCGCCAACAAGAGTGTTTGTAGGTAGCGGAGAGATGGTAGACACCCCAGAAGCATGCTCAGCAATCCATGGCTTGTAAATGGTGCAGTAGTTAACGAGCCCAATAAGCTCTAAGTGAAGATGCTGGACCGTTTTAACCACTGTACGTATGGTTTGAAATGTAGCACTTTGAAATTTGATGCGCTCGAGAAGGTGACTGATGTTGCTAGACAAGATGTGGGCGACGTTCTTCTCAGAAGCATTTGAATGATTGTTGATGAATTGCCAAAGGGTACCCTGCATATCCCAGATAGCATTTCGCAATGATAAGAATTTGTCGCCCAACAATTTGCCAAGGGGAGCAATGATGTTCTGTGTAGTTTCATAAATGATATCAGCGGATTGTGGGGTCCACCACAAAAAGGGTGAGTGAGGCTGGCTTTTGAGGCGAGGTATGCAAGAGAGATGACAAAGGTCGGGGACAAAAGGTTGGGGCCAGACAAGGTAGTTGTGAGGTCCGAAATACTGATCATTGCGCTGGACAAGTTTTTGGGGACTGAGGAGGGGTTCATATACCACATCCATGTAGGGTGTAATGACAAAGTGATGGCCCTGGTCAATAACAGCACCAAAGAAACCGTCATACACAGTGATAGCGCTGCTTGCTGTATGGTTGGTCAACATTAAGTAGACACAAAGAAGGAAAATGTACGTTGAGCTTTATGCATCAGCAACGACAGGTTTTCTACGAGTTTTGAGGCAGTGACAAAGTCATCACTATGAAAAGTAGACTGAAATGCATCAAAAAAAAATTCTGAACAGATTAAAAAAATTACCATGAAGCTTCAGACACATTGAAGAGCAACTGAACTATCCTTCAAAGTGGTTAGTCCTTGGGACCACGACCAGATAGTGTGGTGCGGTGAACGTCAGTGACCATAACCAAAATATCTCCCATCACAACCAGGGGCCCACAAGCGCAAGCTAACAGCGGATGTTAACAGTCAGAGACTGCCCATAGTGCATGTATCGGCTTGTTGCATGCAGAAGTTAAGACGGCCGTTGTGGGACGACTATGCAGTCAGTCCACCGAATGCAAGACCAGCAGTCATTGCATGACAACCGACACGCAGTCAGGTTGTAACTCGCAACCTGGCAAGCAGCCAGGGTTGGAGTTGGGTTGGAGGGAGGGACGGGCCAAGAAAAACCACTTACGGATTGGTCAGTCTCTCAAATTTTGGTACTTTGGTTACGCTCACCAGGAAGCACCGGTTTCGCAACTTGCGCTTCAAGAGCTGGTTGAAGGAGAGATGGTCGAGGAGAAGCAAGAGGTGAAAAATTGGTCAGCGTTGGTCAGCAATTCCCATCACGATCTCATCACGGGCCTCACAGTTTTTTGTTTATGACTGCATCTCTCTCCGCTCACTCCTCCATTCTTTAAGATAAGTCATTCATTCATTCATTGAAGGTAAGTTGTAAACTAATTATTGTTATTACCACTGACATTAAGATAGCTTTTGTTGTCGTTGTTGTTCTCCCTGCGTCTAACAAGTGAGCGGCCGTAGCTACTTTGCTCGGTTCTCCTCGATTGCAACTTGACTGCTTGTCGGTTGCTGAGCTGACTGCTTTGTCGCTCACTTCAGACTGGCTTCTTGCTGTCTGTGTTAAAGTCAGGTTTGCCATTACGCATCTCCATGCAGCCGACCGATACGTGCACTATGGACTCTTATTGGAGTTAACATCCGCCGGTAGCTTGCGTTGGTGGGCCCCTGGAGTACGTGCAGCACCGCTTTGACTTCCTGAAATGCAACAAGACAAGATCTCGGTTTGTTCAGCATTCTTAAACAACACGTAGACTAACCAGTAGACTTTCGCAGAATTTGGCATATTCGACATCCGTAGCTACTGTGCTTGGCTCTCCTTGTTGTAACTTGACTGCTACTAGTAGTCAGTTACTGAGCTGACTACTTTGTTGCTCACCTCAGACTGGCTGCTTGCCATCTGTGTTGGCCCGGAGTACCTCCTCAAATGGACAATGTTCAACAACGGTTTGTTCATTATTTGTAAACAACTTGTATACTAACCAGCAGACTTAGACCTTAATGGCGTGCCCAAATCTTCACAGGATTCGGCATCTCCAACATCCAGAGCCGGATTTCAGTTTTGTTCCTGGACCTTTGCTCTCGCACCATCTCTTGAAGCCTGCTCCAAACCGGCCCTTGATTCAACTCAGTCAAGGGCAAACGCTAACCCAACATCACAACTTACCTGTCAACTTGAATGATCGCCTTCAGCTGGGAGATCCAGATCAACAACAGGCCCAAGCTAGCCAAGAAGATGATGGCCAACCATTCAATATTGACTATACCTTGAATGATTTTGCACCCGACACTCAGGATTCTCGAACCCGCTGGAAGAAGGTCAACCAAGCTAATACCTGGCTGCACAAGACGCTACCATTGTTGATCCAACCCTACATGAAGTGGGTACACCTCAGTGACAATATGCGTAATTCAGTCTGGATGCCTACTAAGGAGTGTACCTGTGGGCAAGCTGGTTTACAACTCAAAGTACGAGTAATTCGTTGGGAGGGTATGATTTCATGTTTTTACAACTACGATGTCTCAATTTCCTTATAGCTATCGAAGAAATAAATCTTCGCAGGTGTACCTGTCGACCAGCTGCCATTCAACTCATTGAGCGTGGTTTATTCCCATGTGCCCCAGTTGCACTGACACTTGCTGTGGATATTAAGATGCTCGATTTCTACCGAGGTCTTTTTCTACAGATATCTCCCAACCATACTGCCCTTACAAAAACTTTGGAGCATTTTCTCGGTGGCCTTGGATATAAGCTGGAGACGATTGTAAGTTGTGTGTTGACCAAACTTGAACTGAGCTCAGTTATCTTATAGGATGCGCTGAGACAAAGGTTTGGGAATGCCCTCCACTGGTACACCAGCCTTCGCGACGCTGTTGATGACTTCATCAATAAAGTCATCACCGTTTCGTGGCAATCCTACCTCAGAAGCAATGAAGTAGACATGGTGCCTGACTCTCCCAATCTAGCGTCAACGCCGATACCAGAGCCAGAGCCAGAGAACAAGGATTGTCATAACAAGCAAGCCAGATCTTGTTCAAGTGCTTCAGAAGAGTCACCACAGCCCTCTTCCAAGCGGCAGAGAGAAGTGGACCCCCTCTCTACGGAAAACCCGTTTAGCTCCCCAGAAGACCGATCTCGACCCAGTGACTATTTACGGGAATGATGTCCACTTTGTTTCGGTGGAACTGATCGCTTTGGGAATAAAGACAGGCTTGTCATGTTGAGCCATTGCTAACCTCTGATTTCAGGCCAGATAGCATTGTTTGCATTGATGCTTGTTTCAAGCCAAAACACAATAAGCAGCGATGTGATCCTCAGCAATCTCACCCTGCCAGCGTCTTCATTCCTGAAGCCTTAGCTCAAGAAATGGAGAGCCATGTTGAAGCTATCCGACCACCACCGACAAAAACAAACAGGAAGAGACCAACTGTTCCCTTGGATGAAGATGATGGTTTTGAGAATCCGGCCCTGTGTGTTCCATGGTCTGTACTCAACACTTGTGAGAGCAGTTTCATCGCTGCGGATGAACTGCAGGAGAAGGTGAGCAAGGACTTTTTCGATGCAACAGGACTCATGGCTATGTTGTGTCGCCATGACAGAGTTCTTTGGGTTGTGAATATGACATCCCCGGGAGAAAAACAACATTATGTCCTCCTCCTCATTGAAACACTTTTTCAACATCTACCTCGCTGGTGGATCATAGGGATACTCTACAACATTGGATGTCAACTTCATCGTAGTTGCATCAAGTGGGATTTTTTGGGTCATTATCTAGACCACATTCTCTTCGCGATCTCGGTTTTCCAATGCCTTTGGACATGGGTGGCCGTGTCAGTGTATTTACCATCCCCGAAAATGCATCGGGTTTGGTTTATCAGATGGTGAAGGTTGCGAGCGTTTTTGGTACTCCATTAGTTTCCTAATTCCTTACCTATGCGTAGCTGGTGTAAGTAATCTCCAATCTCTTCTAAGACTTGCTGATTCTAGGACAGTATTATCTTTGCATTTACACTCTTGACTCACAGATTCGCCATCGTGATTCTGAAGGTCTTCAAAGTTTGGGTCAATGGTTATTTCGCAAGAATCAAAAGTGTTCACAGAGAAAGTCTGATGCAGGGGAGATATTTAGAAACTGCAGACACAGTGAAAATACTCTACGAACTGAGTGGGCAGCGCAAGTAAAGGCACAGACCCGTTCCTTACCCCGTAGGTTTGTTTGTCTTGCTTCTACCATTAGTAACTTTCCTCAGGTCAAACCTGAAGAATGCAATCGAAGAAACAAAGCGTCTGTGCTTAGCACGAGACGAACAGTGCAAGATTGTACAAGATCTTCGAAGTGTCATTGCAGACCCCAATTCTGCCATCTATGAAGTTGCAACTGCTCAAACTGAACTAGGAGAGGCGTCCAGGAAGCTCAAAAGTATTCAGAAGTTGGTCAAAGACAAGGAGCGCTCAATAGGAGTGGATGGAAGGATGAGATTGAACAATCTCATGAATGACACGTACCGGTCTCACTTGGTTAATGCAAGGGCATTAAAGATACGAATTCAGGAGAAATTGTGTCAGAGGAAGTTCGAGAGGGATCGCATTGAACACTCATTGCAACGACAGGCTGATGGTAGTGGTGAGCTTTCTATTTAGATCTGGGCTACTCCTAATTTAACTTCAGAACAAAAACTTCATCAACATACTGAATCTTCAGTGAAATGACGCGATCCAGGAATTCAACAGCTTGCTCGAAAGTACAATTCCATCATCGACACCATGCTTAAATTAAAGTCCCAAGGCCAAGCCCCAAGACAAGCCATTGCACCACGCAAGATTGACATGGACTGGCTTTTTTCTCTTGATACATCTGGCAGGATATTGGTCTAGACCGTGATGCTCTTGATGCGTCAGGGGCTCCACCTCTCTGGCTCAGTGATCAAGATGCAAGAGATGGTATCAAGGTGATGTTGGAGCTGGACCGCTGCAAAGAGGAAGAGGATCAGTTGCTTCATGAATGATGTTGCCTTCAACAGTGGTTTGCAGAGGAGTGGAGAATAGTTGAAGCTCTATTGTTAAATTATGATAGGACTTATGGTTATCCAGTGGACTTGCCTGATATTCATCATCAACTTCAGCTACGATCCAATAGGCTTCTGAATCTTTGTGCAGATTGGCAGAAACCTCTGGAACCACTCACCGCAGGAGATGAACTCCCACTCTGGGGTCCCTCTGCTGATGCTTTATTGAATGCACAAGTTCACAGAGTAACAGCATCAGTCTCAGTAGACACGGAAGATGATGAAGTAAGTGATCAGGATAGTGAGTTAGATGAGTTAGATGAAGAGACAGGCTTAGTTGATGCTTTGGATGCGATTGATCTTGCTGATGCTTACTATGAGGAAGATT
>QLOY01004802.1:0-10436 GCA_003313965.1 Megacollybia marginata
CGGATTGGGTTGGACGGATTAGGAGGTAATACACAAAAGCCGTCGTTCATGAGGTTTCGAGGGATGGCAGATTGGGATTGACGGATTGGGTAGGAATGGAAAAAGTCGTCATTCATGAGGTTTCAAGGGACGACGGATTGGGATCGACGGATTGGGTAGGAATAGAAAGAGTTGTCGTTCATGAGGTTTCGAGGGACGACAGATTGGGATCGACGGATTGGGTAGGAATAGAAAAAGTTGTCGTTCATGAGGTTTCGAGGGACGACGGATTGGGTAGGAATAGAAAAAGTCGTCATTCATGAGGTTTCGAGGGACGACGGATTGGGTAGGAATAGAAAAAGTCATCATTCATGAGGTTTCGAGGGACGACGGATTGGGATGGACGGATTGGGTCGGAATACAAATCTGTCGATGCGACAATAAAGTCGGTGTGGACAGATTTGGCAGAGATGAGGTTTCCTGTCGAGGTGGGTCCGTGGTCAGAGTAAACCCAAATAAGGAGGGTCACTTAAAATAGAATGGTAGTGAGCATTGTACTCGACACTTTCTATTTCGTGTGGTCGACACTGTCATAGATAGTTTCTAGTCGGTTACCAGGACAGCTCTCTAACCAAGATGGAATTAGCAAAGCGGGGGGACCTTAGTGGTACTATTGACTGGCTTGTGAGGGGATTTGCTCTAGAACAAGCCCAGTATGTGGTTTAATCTCACAATTTGGCTAAAGTACTCAAATACTACAGGGATAAGCTTGCCCAACAGGTGCGATCATTTCCGTCTCAGCCAACGGCAAACCAAGCACGGGGTTTGATCGACTGCCGAGTCCGTCTGGCAAAACAAATAGCGCAGTTTGATATGGAATCACCAGTTGATGATGAGAGTATTCCCCTGCTGAAACGGTTGGGAGAGGGAGCTATCGAACCACTTCAAGATGATGCCACCATGTCAGATGACGATCAGGAGGAACCCAAGAGTGACAATGAGGATGACTACATTGACTTGGATTGGGAAGCAGCCGAGAAGACGATAGTACCCCTACCATCTTGCTTTGATGCTTCCACAATGCGGAAACAGGGTTTAGAGCATCTATTGTTGCTGGAGAAGGAACTGCGAATGAATGACGTGCTACACTTACTTCAGCATTCATTGGGAGACAAGGCATGGCTACTTTGGAGAAAGTTACGAGGCATAAAGGGCTATAAAGAAAAATCGGCAATCCGAACATCCGTTACAGACAAGATGCAAGATGTTGAACATCATGCTGCAACGTATAATAGGGGCCGAGAAGCCCTGGTGCGGATGGGCTTTGCTGGAGAGTGGTTGCCTATATCGAAAGCAGACTTGCGATTGTCAGCAGACGTTTCAGAAGCAAACCGTATTGGTCAGAACCGTGAGAAGCTGCCTTGGTTCTGGTGACTAGAGCAGGGAATCGGTGCAGGCCATGTGGAGATAGAGTCAAGTTGGCGAATGGAGGAGTGTGAGTGTAACATCTGATCTGAGACTATGCTAACATGGGTTCAGTCTATCATGTGAATTGGCTAAGGGCAAAGGCTAGACTTATGTGTTGGGATGAGGAATTGCGACTAGTTCCACACGAGATGGATTGGACAGTCAACTGGCTAAAGAGGAAGGTCGGTGAATGGAAGGAGCTAGCACAAAGGGCAAAAGAGAGTCATATGGTGGCTTATGCTGAATGGCAAGCAGGACAATGGGAGCATCTTGCCTTGCAGGCGGAGAATTCATTTAAATGGGTTAGGGCAACAAAAAGAGAAGATCGGAAGCGGAAGCGTCCCCCCTACCCTTAGTATAACTCAGATATGCTCGATGCCTTGGTAGGTTCAACGGCCAAGTGTGTAAGATACCCAATTTGTAAATGTGGGGAACCAATGCAAATATCGGGCCCTCGATGGCCAGTACTACTTCTGGAGCACATTGTTTCCAAGTGGGCTGGTTTGATTATCTTGAGTATTCGACGGCCGGTTCTACATTGAGAGACTAGTGTTTTTCAGGGGTGCAGGTTAATTATGTTCGACGGTCAATGGCCCAGCCAACCTGTGCAGCACATTAGGCATGCGACGGATGATGTGATGGTGTTGAAGAAAAGACGGCTGAGTCTGTTTTAACAGTGACATTCTTCGTGATGGCCGATGTGATGGTGTACAGTTCTGAATGGCTAAGTCTACTTTGGCAGTACATGCCATTCAGGGTGAGCAGGCTGATGGTGTTCGGCACTCGATGACCGATGCTGCCTTGGTAGCACATTCTTGATGCAAGAACGGAATGATGGCGTTACACCTCGACGCCCGACCGTGCATTGGCAAGTCGTGTTTTCATAGTAATGAGGCTGATTGTGTTAGATGTCAGACGGCCAGTTCTACAGGTATAGCCCTACCTTTTAATGATGAGCGGTTTGTTGTACTATTCGACGGCCGGTACTACATCAGTAAAATGTAGTTCAACTTGTGGGGACTTGTACAAGTCCCCACAAGCCATAAAAGTCCCATAAAAGTCCCAAAAAGATCAAAAGTTGCTAAGTTAAAAACCTATGTGTCCAAAGCCCAAAAGTTTAAAAATAAATGTAGTCAGACTATTATAATATCACAAAATTCAAGCATTTTAGCCCATGGTTAGTGCCAGCCAGATGCCAAAAGTTGGAAAGTTGAAAAGTTGAACTACATTTTACTGATGCTACCTCTGCAGCACATTGTTTCCAAGTCAGTGGGTCCGACTATCTTAAGTGTTCGATGGTTGGATGGCCGACTCTACTAATGATGAGCAGTTTGTTGTACTACTCGACGGCTGCTATGACCTTTGTAGCACATTGTTTCCAAGTCAGTGGGTCCGACTATCTTAGGTGTTCGATGGTTGGATGGCCGACTCTACTAATGATGAGCAGTTTGTTGTACTACTCGACGGCCGCTACGACCTTTGTAGCACATTGTTTCCAAGTCAGTGGGTCCGACTATCTTAGGTGTTCGATGGTTGGTTCTACTTTCTATTGACCTGATCCTCAGATGGCCGACTCTACTAATGATGAGCGGTTTGTTGTACTACTCGACGGCCGCTACGACCTCTGTAGCACATTGTTTCCAAGTCAGTGGGTCCGACTATCTTAGGTGTTCGATGGTTGGTGCTACTTCCTATTGACCTGTTCCTCAGATGACCGACTCCATCCCTCTGGCCCATCTGTCAAATGAATATGATGCTACTGTTGTAGGCTACCGGTGCATGATCTGATGGATTCAACGCTTGGAGGCCGCCTTGATCGCCGTACAATGTTGATGGTCCGACTGGTCGACTCGATTAAGAGAGGATTGATTTGCACGTTGAGCGACCCGACCGTTATACGCCGTGTGCGGCCAACATGTTCAGCAGTTTCACGAGGGCTATTGCCATTGTTATGATCAGTCAGAGTGTGAGGGTCAAGACGATTATTTTATGTGCTCTGAAGTATTATTTGTTCTCATACCTATGGGCTCTGCCATTGCACCGGCCGGCTTGCGGCCGTGAGCGATAGGATTCGGAAAGTGTAAAACGGGTGTGTCTATTATTATAGGTATGGGGGACTAAACGTTGTGAGAAGATACCGTTTGTCACCTGTAAATGACTCCCATTTAATACTCGGAAGGACAGTTTGAACTTGACTCACCCCAGTGCGTCACGGCATACCGAGTGATATCTGGTTATTTGGACGGATAAGCTTAGCTCGACATACCAGATAAATGTCGGCGCATTTACTAATGAGTCCGACAACGTCAATCATAATAGCGACTGCGATGATAGTTTTCAACTGGGGCGAATCCTTGGAAGAGTGCAATCGGTAATACTGAGTACTGAGCAGCCCAAAAGAGCTCCAGCAGGAACAAACCGGATGCTACCCATGTTCTAGGGCCAAATGACGTGAGAAAAGGTCGGCTGTGATGATGAAATATACCCAATAAGCAAAGTACCTAGAGCCATGTCCATAGGGCTCATTTCTGCGTTGCGGATCGAAAGAAGGGGAGGGTTATAACTCGGGCACAAATCGGATGCAGAGGCCAGTGAGATCGCAGGGGCTGGGCTGGGCAGGGACATGCAAGAATGAATGGTACTAAGCTCTCTAGCCGGAAACTTCGCCTTAAATATGTAAAGCTCACTAGACCGACTGTTCTTCGAGTCTTGAATGGTTTCAAAGTTCGACTTTGTCTCTATTCTCGTGCTCTGATGGCTCAACTTGCATATGTTAAAGGGCGGATCGCAGGAAGCTACGGGTTTCAAGTTAAACACAAATCGGATGCAGACTAGTGGGTGGAAGGGATTTCAGGGCAGCAAGAACGGATGCTACCAATAGCGGAAGTTCACCCTGGCTGTCAGTCAAACAGTCACCGCCGTCATTGAATTTCAATCACCCAATGGTCGCCATGGCTATCAGCCTAACAATACCGGCATCTGATCATGATAAGTATTTAAGCGAACAAAGTAACAAAACTGAAATGAGTTTAGTGAGAAACAGGATAGAATGGGGTGCACTGTACCTAAACGTCGAATCAGGGAAAGTGTACATACTAATGCTGAAAGGTTTAGGATACATCAGATGACATACGGTCACATCGCGTAAGACACCCTTCCCCGAGTACTGTACAACTGAGACTTCGGACAGAACGGAAAGAGAACCTGTCCCTCGGGCCTCGGATGGAGAGCATAATCCGCCCCACCTTCTCTCCTAACAGCAACGTCGTCAGAAACCATTTATCGTTCTAGGCATCTTCGGGACAAACATAGACTGGCAGATGGAATTAAGATTAGATGCAAGGGTCGAGGAGCAATATGGATGGGGTATGGGACCAAGGCCGACGGGTTCCCTCCACCAAGATCGCCACAATCCGCTATGACATCTGCCTCCCGCTTCCACTATCCAAGACTGAGCTGAATACAACGAGGCAACGTGATGGATAGGCAGGAGCAGGAGCAGGGCGAGTTCCTGGAATGTAAGATGTCTTCTATTCCGCCGAATAAAAGTTGCAGCTGATCATTGAAGTATGTGTAGCGATAGTGACCCGTCTATCGGGAGAAGAAAACGAGGCAGGACTGCCCCCGCCCATTGTATGAATGGGGCTGGTAGGAGAACAGAACGAACAACGTCATGTGCATTTGTTGCAGAGAGAGCTGATACGAGTAACAACATGAAAAAACGGGTGCATAGCGGCTGACGATGCAACGAAAGGCTAGGGTTGGGTGACGTCATCGTCGACTCATCGAGGAGCAGTCGGATGGAGGATGGTTATTTGCGACACCTAGAGTGTACATCTCTGCACGGCGGCACTGCTCCTAGATGCAATGACATTCCGTCCTTGCTTGGTTGATATCCCCGGGATACAGATAAATCTACCTCGATCGAGACCTTTAGAAGGAGATGATTCCAAATGATTCAGATGAAGAGAAACGCACAGTACTTGCACGGCATCCAGAACGTCCTTGTGTTGTTCCATTGTCCAGAACTAGTCCAAATACTTTAGGGTTAGTTTTGTTCCGACTGGTTAAGTTCATCGAGACCTCCGTACTCCATTTCACCTATGATCGCCGATCCGACTGGTCTGTCCAGGTGTTTCGAACGGTACGGGCGGGTAAGAGATCGTACGCTTTTGGGGTATCGACTCTGCAGACCATTTTGTCGGGACGAAATCCATCAATGGCGACGCTTTCCTAGTTGTTGTGTCCTCATTGTGTCCGACTGAGTGCCAGGTCATGTTATTCAAGTTGACCTTGCAGCTTGGTTATTAAACGTTCAACTTGGAGAAGCATTGCTTGAAACATGAATCAACTTCCTTTCAGCGATAACACTCATTCAATCATTCTGGGCTCTTTAACAACAAGCCGAGTACTTCACCAACTGCACACGTTCACATATGTCCAGAAATCGCTTGAGGCTGATAAAGCTCCTCGAGATACTTCACCTCCTCATCTGTTAGTTTAACATCAACCGATTCTATCATTACCAATCAGCCGACCATCCCAACAAGAAAACATCGACAACACACCTATCAAATCCTTCAAATTATGCAACGATGTAGTCCCCACAATCGGTGCTGTAACACCCGGCTTGGCAAGCATCCACGCCATCGCAACCTGCGCCATAGAAATTTGCTTCTTCTTAGCGACTTCCTCGACGCTGCAAAAGGTTGTCAGTCTTGCAAATAACCGTTCAAAAGTGAAGCTTTCACGCACCGATTAACAATCCCCTCGTAGTTTTGATATATCCCAATCCAGTCATCCGTTTGGGTCCTCTTCGTAGTCGCTTTGAGGGGGTGAGTCAGAAGACCCCGAGCCAAGGGAGACCAAGGAATAGATCCAACACCGAAATGACGGAGAGTAGGGAACATTTCTCGCTCCTCCTCTCGGTAGACGAGGGAGTAGTGGTTTTGCATTGAGATGAAGGGGGTTAGGTTGTGCTGGATTGCGTAGGCTGAAGAAGGTAGTGTTAATAGGAAGGAATAGAGAGATGAAAGACGTACTTTGCATTTCGTTGACTGAAAGTGTCATTAGTTAGGACAGGCTGGAGTGACGGGAAGGAACATACATTGATATGCGTGACAAGACGACATTCCGATGTATCGAACGTAGCCTGCTTTGACGACATCATGCAGCGCTTGCATCTGTCACCTTTGAATTAATAATTGAAGAACAAGAGTGGACATACGGTTTCAGCGATGGGTGTATTGTAATCAAAGCGATGGCCTACTTCACGTCAGAATCGAGGAGATGAGCAAGAAACAAAACCACAGACATTGCAAAACATCGATATAATCCAACTGTAAACGCTCCAAGGAATGTTTTACAGCATCAAAAATGTGCTAAGAGCGGCTCGTTCAGCTTCAAGACGGGACTCGGATCAATAAAGTACCTTGCGGCTTAATCCGTATTGGTTAACATATCCTTGCGAGTCCGCTGCATCTCCACCAGCCCATACCACATCACTTTTGTTGCGTCCTACGGCTCCGTACACCTGAATGTATGCACGCGTTAGCTCATCCATCAAATCAAAGGTGCATGTACCTTGGTGAGAACAACGATCTCATCACGATTCATGTTGAGTTGTTTAATCGCCTTTCCGAGGATAATTTCGGATTCACCGTTGGAGTATATCTATCGTCTGTCTAATCGAGCTGAATGTTACGCAAACAAACATACATCGGCTGTATCAAACGCGTTGATTCCATTCTCGTATCTAATAATGAGAATTATCTTCTCACAAGAGGGAGAAGCTTACGCGAATTTAATTTGCTTGATGCCCTCTTCCTCAGGTAAAACCCATCCTTGCCATTCAGCAGAGCCATAACTCATGCATCCTAGAATAATCTTGGAAACCTTGAGACCTGATTCGCCCAGGCGGACTAAGAACATAAGTTCATAAGTTTCTCGTCCACGCAAATAGAAGGAGAAAGTTACCATAGGGCATCTTTCTGAGTTCAGTCATATTGATAGTAAGAATGTGTGCTGGTAGCAGTTCATCTGTGCCTGCCTTTTATACAAAGGACAACTGGACAAGGGTAAAAATCCGACTCGGATTTGTCCAACATGCTCGTAGGCTGTGCAACCTGCATCTCTCACTGTCGCATAACCACTAGAATGACAAAAGTCAAGCCGCCGTAGTAGTCGTCCTATCGGACCCGGCAGGTGACGTTGATCAGGTACACACGTAGCTTGGTCAGTCAGCGGAAAATCCTTACCTGCGGTATTACGCGTCGGAATTTTCAATGGGAGTGCGTAAGTAGCGGTCCTAGTCAGCCAGTTGCGTCGAAAGGCTCCGCCCGGAGTAAAGATGAAGTACTTCTTTCGACACAACGACCCAGACCAGGTTCACTGTGCCTCTGTTTAAATGCATTGACCTTACAATATTGTCCCAGTCAAAATGATGAAGCGTGTCAAGTGCATTCAGGTTCTGACGCATCACCACATCCAGATCGATTCAGCGTTATGGAATGTCACCCCGGTGGATCCATTCAGCGGACAGGGCGCAGCGCTAATATACTGTATAAAAGTCGTAAAGTCACGATGCTTTTCACAATCAGAAACAACACTATGGAAGATCATTTCACACCTACTATGTTGCTTTCCTAGTCCGAGTTACCTACCCATCTCATCCTCTATCTCAGTCGGAGGACTTGTAGGCAGGGTCCGCGACTTGGTTTTTCTTTCGGTTGCGCACTCCAAGTTGTGATCCGCATAGCTGTATCCACAGCAGTGGCATATCCCGATTTTCCTTAACAGCAGGCGAGAACAACCTCAGATTCCGAACAGCTTACTCTCTCGTAGCTGTAGATCGCTCACCGTTGCAAACCTGTTGCTCTGGTGCGTCATTAGTGACAGCGTTTGTAAATCGAAGACTGACCTGCGCTTTCGCTCTCCACTCCGAGTCGTGTATGCTCCTTCTCTTCTTGCATCTGATTCATTGCTGTCATGTCTCCGTTTCTCTCAATAGGAGAAGAGATGGAGTACCTCGGCATCGAAGGCTGATCTGGGTAACTTTGGAAGCCTGAGAACGGCTGCTGCGACGGCCGCTGTACTCCCGCTTTGGCTACTTGGTGTAGATTGTGGGTCCTGGCTCCCGGCGAACAGTTACATAGAGCGGAATACAAACATAGACAGCCTACTGGGTAATCGAGCCTCTCCTGTGGACGATGACCGCGGCCTGCTGTTCATATTATACTATCCGGAAGCATATGGACTGAATGAAAAGGCCGTTCAAATAAGACTTGCATTAACATCGATAAGTGGAAAGTGATACCACGCGCCACGATGCTCGAAAAACGCCTGGCGCAGAAGCTCTTCTTCCTTCTTCCATTTACGGTTGGCTGACGCGACCTGACAAGAACTGAGCAACGCTACGGAGCTTGATATAACTTACCTTTCGCTTGTTCTTGCAACGTCGCTAATTTAGTTCGAGGAAGTCGGCCTCTACACGTGTATATACGCAACCCTTTGGTCTGAGGTAAGGTTCTCCGTGGTCCGCATCGTGTGTAGCAACCCTGTATAGGATAACGGAATCGACATAGTGACTGGTTGAGCGAGAGGCAGGGTCCGGACGAGAAGCAGAACTCGTTGCGTTCGGGTTATGAGAGCCGGCTGAATGTATTGCATTAATTCTCAAATTCATCGCGGTGGAGGTCCAGCGCTTGAACCACGGACATGGAACGAGCAAGGGCCTCGGCTATATTCGGACCTCGGCTATATTCGGAGTATGCACAGTTCTGAAGCAGAATGCTAACAGCGTGCGCAACCTTCTCAGGTCTCTTGCCTCTTTCCTCGCTAAAACAGTCCTCGAGATGGGTCATGTCGTTGACAACCTTGACGCACTATTCCCGCTTCCAGTTGCGCATACTATTCGGTTAAAGAGCATCGTTCAGCAGTTGTATCAAGCTCTGAAGATCTGAAGGACAATGACATGAGAAATAGATTGAGTAGAGACGAGGCATCAACTGAGGATGGATTGAAGCGGATGAAGAGCGGTATGTACGTCGATACCGAAGGAGGTGATTGGGAGGTGAAGCATCCAGTGCCATCCACAGTAGTGTAATGCTAGGAACCTCCCGAGAGGATCCTAACCAGGTTATTAACCTCCTTCCTTTTATGGTAATATAAACATGGGTTAATAACATGTTACTAACCTCTGACCATGCTAATAACATATAGTCCTTGACCCCGCCAATATTATGCTTCCTACATGGTCCATCTGCTTACAGAACAACATCAAAGGGTATTTGAAGTAGTCAGAGTCCAGTGTGATGCTTTGGGTGTCATTTGCGTCGCATTTGCGAGTCTTTGGAGGTGAGTATTAGTAATCCGTGGCTCCGGCTAGCACCTTACCTAAACATGATTCAAGGCCGACAAGACGGTAGCAACTGAACATACCAGCTATACTGAGCTAGTTGCTCTGCCATTGCATCTAAGAGGCTAGCCAAAGGCTATCGGAGCTTTCGAACGGAAGCAGTCACAAGTCATGTCACATGTGACTTTTGCTTGTTTAGGTATATGTGTCCATATACACCACATCTTCAGCTTTAACTGCATTTCAGGTACCGGGGCACCATTCCTGAAGCATTTTCTAGCCTGTCACAGTTATTAACAATTATTAACATCGTGTCCGGCAGGGTAGGTTAGTAACCGGTTAGTAACTGGTTAATAACATGACTTTTTAACCGAGGTTACTAACCTGGGGGTTTTTAGCATTACACTAATCCACAGACCGATTTCTGAGCAAGAATTGGGATTGATAGGCCTTCAGGGATGTTTAGGTAAGATGATGGAGGGGTGATGGTCGCCTTGTTGTACTTTCAACTTTGTATCACATACAACATGCGGAAGCCTATGAACACGCCCTTGGTGGGCGTAGACGGATTACTGTATGCTACCCATAAATGAGCCAGGCTAGCGTTTTTTGAACTTCCCATGCGACAGACAAG
>QLOY01004803.1:979-12640 GCA_003313965.1 Megacollybia marginata
GTCATTTTACTGCCAATTTGACAAAAAGTAAAGAAAAAGTGATGTTTAAAAGTGGCTGAAAAGGCTAACTTTGAATGAGAAGTAGAGGTGACAGAGGCAGAAAGACAACACAGCTTATACTGTTGTAATTTTGCAAGCCTGACTAGTGTTGGCCAAGGCTTGGCTCAAGCCCTAAGCCGAGCTGAGCCGAGCCCTGAAAAGCCAAGCCTAAGCCAAGCCTAGCATCATGGCCCTTGGGCTTGGGCTTGGATTCTGAAAGCCTGAAGCCCAGGGCTCAAGCCCAACAGGCCCACGGCTTTTAGTAGTAAACATCGTGACTGCTTATTATCTAATTTAAACAGTTTCTGATGTGTTGAGTTCTGTCAGGTGTGATTTTTTTCCTCACGCAGTATTACTAAATGCAATCCCAATATTACAACCTCAGCATCCATTAATTGCTCGAGATTATGCACCTTCAGTTGCCTTTTCAAGAAATTCAAGTATGGTCACAAAGTGTTACATACACCCATTGGCTGTCTTGTGGTGCATTTAAGCTAGACCAACCTTTATTGGTGGTCAGTGCATAAGCAAGGGGGTGGGATCCGAAAATCCTACCAGAGGTACATCTAGCAATCTCAGTGTCAGACAGGACCCCCTCCCCCCCTCCTGCCTTATATGGCAATTTCCCAGCACATGCATGCATCTAAATTAGATATATTGACTAAACCAGGTGTTGAAATGGCCAACCTTCAGTGGCAACCCGAGTCCTTTGGGACCCAGGCCATATCAAGCTGGCTCAGATTGATAACTTGAACATCAAGAAGCAAGAAGAAGCCAAGCACCTGGGTAAACACATGAATTCTTGGATTATATGCCTAACTTGAGTTGCAAGCTGTTTCATGTTAAAGGTTGACCCAAAACATCTTATGCAGGGAACCTTTTTATCTGGACAAAAGCCCCACAACAAAAAAAAATCTTGGTATTGGACCAAACCTAGAGGTTCATGGCTCAGCCAAACTGACTGGTAGTCAGTATATAGAGCCTAGAGGCCATTACTTTGGGTTATGTCAGCATGGATACAATTTTTGCTACTGCCCCTTTTACACTAATAAAGTTTGACAGCATCAGAAAACCCTGGGCCAACCATATCTAACAGGGAGCAGGGAAGGCCCTATACACTGATGTTGAACTTGTACTGACTCCCTAATAGTCTGGCATTCAACTTGTATTGACTTGCATCCAGTCCCTATACACTGACATTCAACTAGTATTGACTTGTATTCAAACCCTAATAGTCCCACATTCAACTTGTATTGACTTGTATTCAATCCCTAATAGTCCTGCATTCAAGTTGTATTGAGTCCCTGTACACTGGCATTCAACATGTATTCAATCCCTAGCAGTCCCACACTCAAGTTGTATTGACTTGTATCCAGTCCCTATACACTGGCATTCAATGTGTACTGACTTGTATTCAATCCTTAATAGTCTGGCATTCAACTTGTATTGACTTGTATCTGTTACGATTTCCACCTTTTTCCACCTTTAGCGCCCACCTTATCAGACGCCCAACCACGCGCTCCTCATTTTCATATTCATATCACCCTATCTTTCATTTCCCTTATCCGCTATCTCTTAAATTAACTTCTGATAGCTTATCACAGACATGAGGCAAAGATAGCCTATCTCTTTCCCTTCGTATCTTTCCCCTCAACCTTATCCTTTACGCCCCAGAAGATAACCACTCAGTATTTAAACCATTAGCTATTCATTGTATTCTTTAGTTTTGGTATTAGAAGTTTCTCCGAGTCTTTGAGTGGCCTGATAAGCTCTCATTTTGCTCGTCGCCTTACAAAATACCAAAACTAACCTCTTTCACCTCACTCATCTCGGTCGATAACTTCGCCTACATCTTACTTCTCACCTGGTGCATCGCCATCTGCAACCTCGCCTTCGACATCACCTGTCACCGACTTCGTCGACGCCGTCGAATCAACCGACACCTACACGTACGACACCGACGACACATCGGAACCACTCGTCTGTAAACTCTCCTCGTCTCACTTGGAAGTACCGTTGGCTAGCGGGAAGTTCCCACCTTGAGACAGACGATAGTAAGCAGACCAGGAACACCGATTAAAGAATTGCTAACCGCTTTAAGTGGACTACCCTCCTAACAAAGCGGAGCAAGAACGAAAACTCAGAAACAACCTCATACTCCGGCGATACCACCAGACCCAACTTGAATCAAATTTCACTCCATACCTCACTATCCACCGACACGTCAACGAACTGATCAGACAGTTCTCTAGACCATTCGACTACACTCCCGGAATTATCAGCCGGATCTATTACACACACTTACTCACAGAAGACTGGGTCGACAAACGAAAGACATACGCAGACGCCAGCACCAACACAGAGATTAAAGAATACAGAGACATAGCTAGCGGCACTAACCTAAAAGACTACGTATCATACGTTTCAGTGGCAACTCTCATCAACACCCAGAAACGCATCACGGAACTTACGCGCAGCTGACAAGTCAGCATTTACACAGACACAGGAATCAACACAGACAACAGCTTCGGATTCGACACAGCAGCGTGGTCGGAATCACATCAGATAGAAAGCGATCAACTCCTTCCGACGGAGTTAGAACCCACCAGAAAGCAGCAACGGCGGAACAAACGGAAACAGCGAGACAGCGAAGAAACGCCCAGGCGATCTCTCAGACAAAAGACCCACTAACCACACTAGCCATACTTGAAGACTGGTTTATCACCAGTTGTAACCAGAATAGCACACCGAATACACGACTTTTGACGACTTGGAACATTTTCCAGCTTAGCATCAGAAAAAACGAGTGTTACCTTGACACAGCGTGCGAACTTCACAGGTACAGAATCATCAACAACGAGGAAAGAAAGATCTTCGAAGACATCTTCACTACAGACAACATAGCGCTCTTAAGACCATACGTACTTGAAGAGCTACTACTCAGCCTATACAGAACACTCAGACACAATAGCCCAGATTACGACATCCACTCCGATCCGACTAGTCCGTGGGCGGACGCCAATTTCAGCTCCGCTTGATCTAACCCACTATATCAATAACATATACGGACCAGGTCACTTCATAACTCACGTACAAACAGACGGATCATATCACATTTACCGAAATATATACCTTGGACACATTCCAGAAATCAGATACAATCGAGACAGAAAACGCTTCGAACCGAAAGACGTCATCATCTCTACAGATTTCCTGGAAGAAGCAATAGAAGAATACGACATCGACACCTTCGAAGACATCCCAGTACCGTTTGAAGAAAGCTTCTTCACTCCACCTCAGTCACCGGAACCCGAAACATTACCGGAAATCCCACTTGTACAAAGAGAACCGGTAGAATCTTCAAAGTCGACACCACAACACCAAACCTTACAACCAACTAAATCATCACTACGCAAGGTTCGCTTTGAAACATGACTGATATGGATACACAAATAGCGTCCATGTCAGGAAAAGCTCCGGAAAAAATAGTGTACACAACTGAACCACCATACTACCACCCAAACCAACACGATCACCAGGATGCACGCATCATACGACAACTAGGGTACTACGTATCCCGAAGAATGGAAGGAGACTATTATGTCCGTCCCCTTGGAAAATCACTCGAAGGGGCCAAGTACGAAATCCACAGAGACAGAACGGAATACTCTCTGGTCGGAGAAATAGTACAATTATTCGAATCAACCACAGGGATAATGGGCACTATACTAGCAGAACCAGCAGGAGGAGGAAGCACCGTTGTCATAATGCCCGACGGCATCCGAAAAGACCTACCAACTGAACCAGCAATACCTACATCCACCATAACAACGACAACCACCTCTAAAATCAAAATCGCTACACCACCCAGGTTCACGGGCGACAAGAAGAACTGGGAAGGATTCATCTTGGCAGTCGACACTTATCTCATGGCCTACGAAGATGAATTCAAAAGCGATGAAAGGAAAATATGGTTTGTCATATCGTACCTTGGCACAGAAGACGGATCACCATGTGTCGCATCAGACTGGCTTCGAAATTGGAAGGAAGATCATTCATACAACAATACCCTTGTGGCAAATGACTTTAAAAAGTTCATCGCTAATCTCCGAGAAGCCTTCGAAGATCCAAACTTAAAAGTCAATGCTGCCAACGAGCTTCGAAACCTCAGACAAGGGAAAGACACTCTGACGGAGTACTTTACCAAATTCGAACTCAAAGTCGCCACTGCAGGGTACCGACAACTAGACGCCATCCTCATAGATCTTCTTAAAAACCAAGTGCGAGCAGAAATACGAGCAGAGTTGTACAGGGGAGGAATACCGATTCCGGTCACTTATGCCGGAATAAAACAGAAATTATACAACATCGAAATGGCGCTCGAAGAAGAAAAGACGAGATCACATGCCTTTCACACTGGAGCCCCAATCCCACCTCGACGCAACACATATACACCGCCGCAACGACAAAACACAAACTCCTCAGAATACACACCAGCACACACATACGGAGGACAAGGTCAACCAATGGACATCGAAGCAGGATGAACCAAACGCTTGCTCGAATGCTGACACTGCAAGAAGATGGGTCGTCACCTCTCCAGAGATTGCAGAGGAGAATGTCCAGACTGTCACGCCAAACACCCCGGTCGATACTGCAGCCTCAAACCGCCACCCCGACGACCCTTCACTACTCGCACATTAGACTTCATTGATTTTACTAACATCACAGAAGAAGAAAGGGAGCAGCTAAAGAAAGCTGCGGGTTTTCAGATGGGAGCGAAGTAGACGCAACTTCGTCATCCCCCGGTCAGAACTCTTATGCACACACTTCTTGTCAAACATGCCCCGAGGCATTGTATAATAAGAATACATCTTTTTCACGTGCAAAAGAGTCTAGCGTCAAAACGGAAAGGAAGACAACGATCGAAGAAGTCGAAGACGAAGAGTCTACTTCTTTGGGTCACTTCCGGGAACAACCACGGTCAGAACAAAAGAAGCCTGAACCCTTCTCATCGTTATGGGTTCTATCAAGATTACGAGATCTAGCCGCTGAAGCAGGAATAGGAACATTAAAGCAGTGGGTACACAACCAAAAACAACGAGAAGTAAACGAATATCTCATTAAACAATTACTGAATATTCCCACCAACGAAGCTTTAGATCAGTTAGAAGACCTCCATGAACCAAAGTGATTTATCTTCAGAACCACAAAGACAGATCGGGAACTAAACGTCCAGATAGAGCTCCAAGACCTGGAAAAGGGAACCAGGTACCAAACACAAGCGCTTCTTGATAGTGGCTGTACGGGCAGCTGCATCAGTCAACGGTTTGCGGAAGAAAAGAAGTTATCCCTACATGAATGGGAACATCCAATTTCTGCATACAACACGGACGGAACGGAAAACAACAATGGGAAAATCACACATTACGCCGAAATAAAAATGATCATAGAAGGACACTCTGAAATCCGAAAGTTTGCAGTCACCAACCTAGGACGATCAGATGTGTTCTTAGGACACGAATGGTTGAGCTTCCACAACCCAGAAGTGGACTGGACCACCGGATCATTACATTTCACCAGATGTCCCACAGCATGCGGATATACAGAGCCAGAACCGGAAGACGTAGAAGAAGGAGATAGGATTTGGATGAAATACCCAAAACCGTCTCGAAACGTCAGAAGAAACAAAGCCTTCATGCGAGCTCATCAGTCCATCACCAGCGCACTAGCGGAAGAGTTCGAGAAAAACAAAAAAACAGATCCGATCCCGGAGCAATACAAAGGATTCGAAGAAGTCTTCGAGAAAACCGATGATAAGACTGGTGGAGGGCCAATGCTAGAAATCTTTCGAAACGCCTCCTAAGGCATATTCCAGGCATCTCCTAAATAAGAGGAAGACCCTCTAAGAGATAGCCTACAGGTTAGAAGGTACCCCATGTCATAAGAGGCATGTGGAGTTGCTTAGGGAGTATATAGCTCCAGCAGACAGTCAAACTAGAGTTAAGACGAACTGGTTTGGGCTTAGAGCTCGATCAGTTGTATCTAATTCACTCACTGTTACCTTGACCATCACCTAAATCACATTGAACGTCCTAGGACGACGACTAGCAGGTCATCTACAGTATCTTATTGTCTCCGCAGAGGAGATCGACAGTGTCTTAAAAGAACGGCAATGTCACTTAGAGCCATATGGATCAGCGATCAGTGTCATCAGCATAACATAATAAGTCTTAGAAGATATCATACCTTCGAGGAGCCAGCCTAGGCTCGCAGAGAAGAGACAGCAAGACACGCTCTAAGGACTGTGATAGTCCGCAGAGCACATGAAGTCGAACATACCTAACAGCTCTCTAGGGAATGTACCTCTAGGGTGGAGTAACTTGCCTTCGCCTAAGAGATGATCTACACGTCAAGCCGAACTTACTAAACACATATGACACATGCCGGCGGCATGACATCACTTCGGCAGTAAAAGGGTGACGAATCAGGGGCAGTAGTACGTGGCTAGGTCAGGTGCTTAGAAGGTTCTGGAAGGTTTCAGGGAGTATAAAACTGGGAGGAAATGAAGGAAACCCCCCAGAAATACAGACGAAGACAGAACTGCGTGTATTTAACTGGTATTGACTACTTGGCACCCTCAGATACAGAACCTTCAGCCATCAAGAGTTCCTGCAAAAGTCTAGTACCAATTGGGGAACGACACCCGCGGAGTTGCTTGTAAAGCGTTAGAAGCATTGTTGACGAGATCAATGGACTAGTACCAATTGGGGAACGTCACCGTTTGTCAGTAGTTACCATCAAAAGTCTCATTTAGGTCGAGTTCTAGTCTGTCCGCCAACGCTTAGGCCTGCGGAACATTCTCAAACCCCTTCCTGATCACTGCCCTAAGAGTGTCCGCATTGCGTCGGCCTCTTTTGTAGAACTTGTCAGAGACCGTGCTTAAGTCACTGGCGCTTGTGCAATCAAGTCTGCGAAGTTTCAATTCTGTTCTTAGGCTATAGTGGCTTGAGCTTAATTAGGGATATAAATACATAAAGAAGTGTTTGGGCATTGCCTAGAGGACTCTGAAGAGGCCCGCCTTTGTTTGTTGGTGTGTGTGTGTGTGTTGGTTGGGTTTGTGTGGAGTGTTCCCTCCTGCCCATCACCTCCGCTCCCGCTCTTAGGTGACCGCTTTAGATCAGTCTTCCTCTTAGCAGTGTAGTCAGCTCACCTCACCCTTGCACGGTGAGGTTCCCTTTCACCGAGTTCGACACTCTCCCACCAAACCGACCTTGGGACCATGCTATAGAACTAAAACCAGGATCAGAACCGACGGGATGCAAAGTGTATCCTCTGAACCTGGATGAACAGAAAGAACTGGACACCTTCCTTAAAGAACATCTAAACACAGGACGAATCCAACCTTCTAAATCTCCCATGGCTTCGCCTTTCTTCTTTATCAAGAAGAAGGATGGAAGATTAAGACCAGTACAGGATTATCGAAAACTCAATGACATGACCATCAAGAATTGATGTCCTCTCCCCCTCATTCAGGAGCTGGTAAACAAACTGAAAGGCGCCAAATATTTCACAAAGCTCGACGTGAGATGGGGATACAACAACGTACGAATCAAAGAAGGAGATGAATGGAAGGCAGCCTTCCTAACCAATCAAGGACTATTCGAACCCCTAGTAATGTTCTTTGGACTCACAAATTCACCCACCACATTCCAAACAATGATGAATGAACTCTTACGAGACCTGATCAACACCGGAAAGGTTCTCATATACATTGATGACATACTCATCTTTACCAACAACCTAGACGAACATCGCAAACTCGTTCGTCAGGTCCTATCCATATTAAGCACCAACAAACTTTATTTAAAACCAGAAAAATGCGAATTCGAAAAACAACAAATAGAATTTCTGGGACTGATCGTCTCAGAAGGCAAAGTCGAGATGGACCCTATCAAGGTCAATGGTATCCGAAAATGGCCAATTCCCAGTAACAAAAAGGAATTACAACAGTTTCTAGGTTTCTGCAATTTCTACAGAAGATTCATCAAAGACTATAGTAAAATTGCAAAACCCATGACCCAATTAACTGGAAACGACACCTGGAAATGGGAAACGGAACAACAAACAGCCTTCGACACTTTGAAAGGAACCATCACGACAGCACCTTGCCTTTGCATCCCAGAAGATGAAGGACAATTTAGAATAGAAGCAGACGCATCGGAAGGAGCAATCGGTGCAGTAATCTCTCAACGAATTGAAGACAAGTGGCACCCAGTAGCTTTCTACTCCAAGGCGCTCTTGCCCACACAGCGAAATTACGAGATCTACGACAAAGAGATGCTCGCAATTATGGAAGCACTAGCTGAATGGAGACACCTGGTACTAGGAGCCAGACAAACCTTTGAAATCTGGACAGACCATCAAAACTTACAATACTTCTGACAACCCCAGAAACTAAATCGACGACAAGCACGCTGGGTAACAGAATTGGCAGACTACGACTACACTCTACATCACAAACCGGGCAAACAGAACCAACGGGCGGATCTACTATCCAGAAGACCAGACCATGACATGGGACACAAGGATAACGAAAATGTTGTCATGCTAACACCCATGATTTTCAGAGCACTGGAAGCGGTCATACTCCATGACCCACCAGAATACCTACCAGAGTTAAAGGATCCATTACGGAAAATAGATCCCTCAGCAAAACAAGCTCTGGAAGGTAAAGACAAGAAATGGAAGGAATCAGACGGACTAATCTTCTACGACAACCGCATATATGTACCAAAAAACCATAAACTTCGTGAGCGGATCATTAGAGACCACCATGACAACCCATTAGCCGGACACCCTGGGAGATACAAAACCCAGGAACTTATTCAACGAAATTATTGGTGGCCTCAGATGCAAAAAATGATCCGCCGATATGCAGATGGTTGTATAAAATGCCAAGAAGACAAAATTGATCAACAGCCCTTACACGCTCCTCTCAATCCACACGACATACCCAAACAGCCATGGCGAAAAGTCACAGCAGATATGATTGGACCCCTCCCCGAATCCAATGGCTTCAATGCCATTGAAGTATTCACAGATACCTATAGCCACCGCATACATGTCGAACCCACACACTTAGAACTCAGCGCGGAAGGATTCGCTAATCTCGTACGAGATAGAGTAATCCGATACCACGGTCTTCCAGAAATCCTAATCTCAGATCGAGGGCCCCAGACAGTAGCCAAAGCGTGGGATCAGATATGCAAACAACTCGGCATCAAACGACATTTATCCACAGGTTATCACCCAGAAACGGACGGCCAAACAGAAAGGGCAAACCAAGAAGTAGAGGCGTACCTCCGCCTATTCGTCAATTACCTACAAGACAATTGGAGTGAATGGTGTGCAATCATGGAATTCAGCTACAACAATCGAGTCCATTCCATGACAAAACAATCACCCTTCTTCACCGATCACGGTTATCACCCTTATACCGGAACAGAACTACAAAGAGACCAAGTGCCTTCAGCCACTGAATGGGTTAAACGACTCTCTAATGCGCGCCAAGAAGCGGAAGCTGCCTTAGCCTTAGCAAAGGAAGCTATGAAACAACAATTTGACAAACACCGCTCTGCATCCAGAGATTACAAACCCGGAGACTTAGTCTGGCTAGAAGGGATGAACATCAAAACTCAACGACCTGCCAAAAAACTGGATCACTTACGACACGGACCCTTTGCGATCACAGAAAAGGTAGGACAAGCGGCGTATAGACTCAAACTACCGCAAAATCCCACTTGGCGAAGGAAACATGACGTCTTCAATGAAAAACTACTCAAACCTTTCATCAAACCCTCCTTTGACATCCAACCCAATGAACCACCACCACCACCAGATCTAGTCGAAGGAGAAGAAGAATTTGAAGTTGAAGCCGTCATAGACAGTCGCAAAAAAGGTCGTTATATCGAATACTTGGTCAAATGGAAAGGGTTTTCCGATGCTGAAAACTCCTGGGAACCTCGCGGAAACGTCCGACATGCTGAAGAAGAAGTGGAAAACTTTCACAAACGACATCCTCACAAACCGAAACCAACATCATTCAACCGAGGAATCATTATTACCTCCAACCGAACCATCCTCGATTCCTTCAAACCCATGTTCGAATTCACGACACCATCATGGGGACCATGATCTTAAAGGGGGGGTAATGTTACGATTTCCACCTTTTTCCACCTTTAGCACCCACCTTATCAGACGCCCAACCACGCGCTCCTCATTTTCATATTTATATCACCCTATCTTTCATTTCCCTTATCCGCTATCTCTTAAATTAACTTCTGATAGCTTATCACAGACATGAGGCAAAGATAGCCTATCTCTTTCCCTTCGTATCTTTCCTCTCAACCTTATCCTTTATGCCCCAGAAGATAACCACTCAGTATTTAAACCATTAGCTATTCGTTGTATTCTTTAGTTTTGGTATTAGAAGTTTCTCCGAGTCTTTGAGTGGCCTGATAAGCTCTCATTTTGCTCGTCGCCTTACAGTATCCAGGCCCTATACACTGGCATTCAACTTGTACTGAGTTGTATTTAATCCCTAATTCAACTTGTACTGACTTGTATCCAGGCCCTATACACTGGCATTTGACTAGTATTGACTTGTATTCAATCCCTAATAGTCCCACATTCAAGTTGTACTGACTTGCATTCAGTCCCTGTACACTGGCATTTAACATGTATTGACTTGTATTCAATCCCTAATAGTCCTGCATTCAACTTGGATTCAGTCCTGCATTGACTGGCATTCAACTTGTATTGACTTGCATTCAATCCCTATACACTAGCATTGACTTTGTATTCAATCCCTAAATAGACTGGCATTCAACTTGTATTGACTTGCATTCAATCCCTATACACTGGCATTCAACTTGTATTCAGTCCTTATAGACTTGCATTCTACTTGTATTCAAACCATATTGAAATAGTGGGTATACTGACCAACCATGTTGGCTACTCCACACCTACTGGGCAATCTCAAAATGATGTTCACTAAGTTTGACAATATGGTGAGAAAAGGTAAAGTCAGCTGAGTGGTGGAATACATAGCAAATACTAAGCCAGATTAAAGAAGTCAGTTTGGTTCAGTGGTTAAGGTGCTTGAGTTAGTTGCTTATGTAATCAAACAGGCTAAGTGGTTCAATCCCTGATAAAGCAATAATTTTGTGCTTGTTTAAGCACAATATGTCTTGCTCACTGTTTGTCCCCTCATGGGACAGACAGTGACCAGGCTATTTACCTATGTTTACAGACAGTGACCAGGGAGTGTCTGGGGTCCCATCAGCCTGATGGACTCGGTTGATAATCGGTGAAACCCTACATTTTGATTGGGCGCTTAATGGGCGCTTACCAGCCAAGCTGCCTCGGTAAAACAACGATCCTATAAATAGGACTCGTAATATAGCTTTTATCTAACTTGCGCTTTTTTTGAAGGACCACAGGCTTCCTACTTTCACATCTGTCTGGCAAGTTGGACATAACATTGTTGACTTGTTTGTATATAGCCTGAGGGGTGAATTACTGCTGTTTATTGTACCATGAGCCCAACTGTTGGGACTG
>QLOY01004809.1:0-15473 GCA_003313965.1 Megacollybia marginata
TAATTCACGCAGGCAAAGCCGAAGTTGGAAGTGGCTTGCGATTGATCGAGATGATGGTATACCGAAAGTGTTGGTCCCTAATCCTCCATGGACAGGCCCAATATGCCTAGATGAAGTAAGTATTCCCAGATTGGGCAAGAGGCTATAAGCGGATCTGGACTCTGGCTCCTAGATGGCCATATTGTTTTGGTATTGCCAGATGGGCCAGATCAGGCTCATCTTGCCAGATTGAACCTGATCTGGCCCATATGGGAAGAACAAACATGATCTGGGACATCTGGGAGAAATGGGCACGAGCTGCAATATATTGCCAGGAGTCACGTGACCTAGTACATCTGGCCAGTTTAGACCAACCCTGGCGCCGTTGCCCATTTCAAGTGTAATATGTGCCAATCAGGAGAGTAAGATTATTTCACATGTAATAAACCATTAAATGAATCTGTACTATGGTCTAAGTACTGCTACAGTCCCTTATTTCCTCGGCCCTTCGATGATTTCTTCAGCTTCTTTGCAGACTTGGGTTTTGAATTAATGGATGAATCTTCTTTGGCTATAGTGGGGGTCGGATCGCGAGCAGGAGTCAGATCGCGAGCAGGAGTCGGATCACGAGCAGGAGTCAGATCACGAGCAGGAGATGGAATACGAGCAGGAGACTGAACAGTGGAAGCATCTTGAGTAGGAGGCACATCATGAGCGGAAGTTGGAACAGGAGGCTGATCATGAATGGGAGAAGGATTTCGAGATGGTGTATAAGCAACAGACAGATCAGTTGTAGCATCGTCAGAAGTATCTTGAGGCATTGTCGAGCTTGGGGGTGTGAGAAGTACCTGCGTCTGGGCAATATGTGCGTCACGGCGGCGGCGTCGAAGAGTTCGAAGGATGGCCACATCACTATTGGCTTGTGGTCTTCGTTGGGTAATATCCTTCATACTGGATATTGTTTCCTTCTTCGGATAGAGTTGGCTGAAACACATCAGTTTCGGCACCAATAGAATCCAAACATACCTGTTGAGGTATTCCCGTGTATCCTCTACCCATGGATCATCAGGACATTCTTCAAATTGGTCAACAATATTGTTGTAGAACGACGGCTGGTGGAATGCATGAATAAGAGTCGTCCATTCTGTCGCATCGGATAGAGCAAAGTAGAGCTGGATTGACAATCAGCTTGGTCATGGCCATAGGAACGCTTACCTGGGTGGCTACATATGCTACCCGTCGTCCTGTTACTCCTTTCATATCGTATTTCTCTGCAATGGTTACGTGTTTCCCAGGTTCTTTGAACACAACGCCTGAACCATTCATGACATGGTTGTAAGCCTGTGTACGAATCAGTTTTAAATAATAAAGAGCAATACGTACACGAAGAAAGGCCTCCGAACGCAAGAAATCACGGTCGGGTTCAGCTTCAGAATATGCTGTACCGGAGGGGAAGAAAACACTTGGAAAATCATCCTCCGTGAGCGCTAATTCGCCTCGTTTCCATTCAGCCCAATACCTGTCAAGATTTAAGACATGTCAAAAACAAAAGCGCATACTTGTCATTCTCGTCAGCATGTTTGGTGGAAGAAACGTGTGCCAACAGCTTGAGCAGCTCTCGTATTGTGATGTCTTGGAAGCCACGATCGGTTTTCCTTCGCGGTCGCTCCACCGAGTTCTTGTCGAAAGCTGGGATCAGATCAAAAATGTCCCTCACTAACTTTTTCGTATCCGCCTGTCGACTGGTCTGAGCATAGTACTTGATCTGTACCCATTGAATATTATGAAACCAATAGAAGAGCATACACTGACCGCTTTTCCGAGTGCAATGATATCGCCATAGTTGTCAGAAAGTTCTTCGAGAATAGATTCCCCGTCAGGCATGTATTTCTTGATTTCGTTGTAGATGTATTCGAGGCGCTTGGGGTCGTTCTTCCTAAGGCTGAAAGCAGTTAGCAGTAGTCGAGAATGAAAAACGTCATGGACTTACATTGAATCGTCTCTACGGCTATCTTCGTTCTCGGAATCTGTATCCTCGCTGTCGTCTTGGACATTAGTGTCTTCGTCATCAATCGTGGACCCCTCGTTATCGTCAGAATCACTACCAGAGGTTATGTCGTCTTCTTCGGCATCGTTGCGGTCAATCTTCGACCACCAACCTTCCATACTCATTCCGTGTTTGAGGGCGGCCTCCACGTCGGCAAACAGGTCAATGGATCGATACAAAATGCGGCCAACATGCTCGATGGGTTTCAGTCCATCTTTCTCGAGGTCGCTGCATACTTATAAATGCAAGTTTTGCTTGTATAGCCGGAGACGTACCTCAACAGCACTTCCTTCTGTGCTTTTCTGGCCTTTCTTGCCTTCTTACCCTTCAACTGACTCATTTTAGATTGTTCTCGACGCGTTCTCTTGTACTGCTCACGCGCAGTTTCAAATTTGCGAACAGCTCGGCGGATGTGATTGAAGCGGGGGGATCGGTTTTTCTTGCGTGGATTCGTGTCTTCGTTGTCGTTGTCGTCACTCCGAGGTCGTTTGGGCATGGCAGCAGCGAGGAGGAATGGACAGAGACGCGGCCGAGATGGAAGCAGGAAGCAGCGATCAACAAAGTCACGTGTGTGACGCGACACGTATTGCGCGTGCTTACCTTCCTCATTATCTTCAGAGCCCGAGAACAGCCGTCATTTGGTATGTCCTAGCCTTTCATTTCACCATTGATTTGATGCATTATTAGCACTCGGTCCATCAGTGCAGCCTTTGTTGCACGGTGTGTTGCCCTTTGTATTAGCACCCGGTGGGGCCGCATTTGGATCGTTCTACTCCATTTACAGACTGTTAGAACCAATTTAGCCAGAGGCGATCTTCATCATGGAAAGTCATGGAATCATATCGTGTACTCCACGAGGCCCGCTCGATAGCTTATAAAGTTGTCGCTGGATCCCGATCATGAGCTCTATTTCTTCGCTCTCTCACAGTGATTCTATGCCACCTTCTATGCTTCAAAGTGATCAATCGCAGGGTGTGGATCTTTCCAACCCGCAGCTGTCCTCGTCTCAAAGACGAACGTTTTGGTGATGCCATCCACGATAAAGCTCTCGTCCAGTCCAGATCCGAATACCCAATCATACTAATGATTTCATTTTTTTCAGTGGCACGATAACCTAACCTTGCTACGAAACATCGCCTTTATAATCTTCCCAATCATCCTCCATTTCGCTCTTCCTCCAAGGGGAATCGCAGGTCCACAGTCAGTCCCAATCAGCGGAACCGCGGCCCGTCAAATTACAGCCCTCCGATCCCTCATCAACAAACTGCAGCTTCTCAAATACACATGTGGCGCAATCTCGTGTTCACCAGTCTTATTAACCTCGGAACAGTCTTACTGACAAACTGAACGCCAGGAAGGTACGTGGGTTAGGGAAGATCCCAGTGAGGGACGTTGCCAGGAGGACTGGATTTGGTTTGACGACATGGGGTCGTCGTCGACTTCTGAACCAACGCTCGGGGCATCCGCGGAGGAAGACCCAAGCAAATTGAAGAAGTTTGCCAAGAACGCGATCAAAGTCTTATCAGCTGGATATGTACCGAGTGAGTATTGGCAGCCTTCGCCGCAGCCTTCGGTAGTTGGGTATTCATCTCTTGGTCCGTGTCCGTCGCTTACCGGCAAGTTCAGAAAGTCGATGCATGAGGCAGGGATCTCGAATTAGTCGACACATGAGGCAGGGATCTCAAATGGGAAGTATTCGCATATGGCATTGGTTCGGAGCCAGATTGATACCGTTTAGGAAGGGTGCTGGTGTAAATCATCTGAGCCCTTGACAGTGTCTGGTATATAAAATTCATAGGCAGGTACGACTGTCAAAGTTGAAGCAAATATAGGTACAGACCGAGCTCCGGGGAGGAAGCACGTGTGAACTTGCTGACATCAGCACATCACTCTGCCTCTAACAGTCGACGCAACAGCTTGAATGCAAGGTCCTCGAAGTTGAATCCTTTGAGGCATGCCAACAGAAAACTCGGATATCGATTCGATCCGACTCAGAGTCGTTTTCAAGGCCGAGTTCAAGTTGCAATTGATCAGAAAGACACTACTAAGTTTGCACTAAGTATGTCCGATCGTCAACACAAAAATGAGTATAGAAGGTCCTTCAAGTCGAAGTCTTTTGAGGTGTGGAGTTGATCATATTGATCACATGCTGAGACTCGAGTATTTCTCAAGCTGTTGACAATGGTCTTAAAACGGAATTACATAGTTATCCCCGGAACTGCATTCGCGTCGTTCCTATTCTTGGGCTTCCTCGAGATTGGTCAAGAGATGTAAGATTCCATTTTATATCCTACACTTAAGAATCCACATTCCGATGAGCATTCTAATGGAAGCGGAAATAGACCGAGTCCTAATTAAGACTCGGAATGTGATCAACTTGATTAGATACCTGATGACCTCTTGATCAGGTCCGGAAACCGTTCTAAAACTATATTGAGCATGTCACGGTCCGAAATCTGTGCTCGTGCATTGGCTCAGGCCTCTTCTTTATCAACTCCCATCAGCTCCCTTGCCTCCAGTGCAGCGACAACAAGTAACACTCAACATGCTTGTTTGTGATTCATGTGGGAAAGATTTCACATCTGAGCGATCACTGGCTACCCACAAGTCTCAAAACAATTGCAAGGGACCCAAAGTTAGATATCAAGTCATACCTCGAGGATTACATGGTCAGATTCCTCCTCTTAGGCCTCCCTTAGGTCCTCAGTCTCCTGGCCCAAGTTCCCTCCATCAGCTTAATGCTGATCTTACTCAGGCTGTGCCAGCCGCCAGCACTCTGAGTCCAAGTCATAGTACCAGTATAGTAAGTTTTATTGCCCAACTACCTGTATTAAATTTAATTCTCTGAAATAGGAACACCCTATTCAAGCAGCAGATGATTTTATACCAGGAATTAATATACCTACCCAAAGTCCCAATCCTCCTACACCACCAGCTAGGGTATTTACTAAAACCATTAACTTGAATTATCATCTGATTCAATGCAAGGTACCATTATTTGATGCTCCACTCATTGTAACTGGACCTCGCCAACGCCGATTTCCCTGTGCCTTAAAAGATTTTGTACCAACATCTCACACACCACAACTATATCACCAGCCTACTCCTACACCCCCCAGTCCTATTCATGTTTCTCATGTTCCAAGTCCTAGCCCAAAGCCTCAATCAGAAGCAGATTCTGAAGCCTTGATCAGTGATCTTGATGAGTGGGGCATTTATTGGATATATCAGGAGGCACCCTCACGAGCATCAGATGAAGGTTTAGCACCTGATTATGGATGTGATGCACCAACATTTGACACAGTACATGAGGCACAGAACAATGAGCAAGGGAAAAATCCATATGCACCATTCTCTAATGCATCTACATATCACCTAACAAAGTGGTGGTTTGATGGAAGAAATCAGTCTCTGAAAGGCTTTGATTCTCTTGTGGATGATGTTCTTCTTGCTCCAGACTTTTGTTTGGATGACTTGGAAGACTTCAATGCAGCTGCAGAATTGAAGAAGCTGACTGATTTCTCCAATGTTGGGCAGCAATCGGGTGGTGGGAGATCACAAAAGTTGCCACCTGTTCCATTCCAGCCTTCTGATGGGTGGCGGATTGGAGAAGTTGATCTGAAGGTTCCTGGGAGATGGAAATCAGAACAAGCTGCTCCTGCAATCAAGATTGGAAACATTCCCTACCGTAGTCTTGTTGACATGTTGCAGTCTGCAGTACAGGATCAGGAGTTTCTACGCTACCATCTCAAAGGATTTGAGGAGCGTTGGATTCCATTGGGGAGCAAACAGGATGAAAGAATTTATCGAGAGGTTTATACTTCACCCACATTTCTGGCCATGGAAGAAGAAGTTCGTGCTGAATTGGAGCCAAGTGAATTTGAAACAGTGGTAATTCCATTGCTATGGGGATCTGACATAACACATCTCACATCATTTGGTACTGCTGCACTTTGGCCAGGATATGTTTCTCTGGGAAACTTGTCAAAATACACAAGATGCAAGCCATCATCTCTGTCAATGTATCATGCAATTTATTTTCCTTCAGTAAGCTTGATCTTTTTTATCCTACTGTATTTGAACAATTAAAGCTGCCTGATTCCATTGGGACTCAACTTAAAAAGTTTGGTATTAGCCCATCAAAGGAATTGCTTAAATTTCTCAAGCGTGATCTATTTCATGCTGCACTTGGGCTTTTATTCAACAAGAAGACCATTGAGGCATTTCTAAAAGGAATCTTGCTATATTGTGCAGACCAAAAAACCAGACGATTTGTGCTACGATTTTTTTCCAAATGTCTTGATTATCCTGAAAGGTACTATTGTGATTTTGATTACAAACATAGCTGATCTATGGCAGGGCTTTGATGTCATGCACTAAATCTATGGGATGTTGTCTCTGTGCACAATGTCAGGCACTGAAAGAAAATGGTGATCAAGTTGGAACTGAGAAGGACTTGCAACTTCGTCAAAAATTGCGCACTCCTACTCAATCCTATTTTCAGTTGATTGACTGTGCACGAAATGGCATTTTTACAAGAGGCTGGGCAGTTGATGGAAAACCTGTGAACAATTTGTTGGGGAGCAAGTCTTGGACTCCTCATCGTGTGAGTTCTATCAATCCTGGTTGTATAAAATACTCATTCAAGCAAAGAGTGCTTTTCTGTCTGCCTTTGGAACCAAATTCGACTATTTCAAGCTATTTGTAGTGGACATACTTCATGAGGTTGAACTTGGTGTCATGAAATCTCTGTTTGCACACTTGGTTCGCATTTTGTATGCAATCCAACGATCTCAAGTCCAGGAACTTGATATAAGGTATTTGTCTTTTTTAGAAGTATATTGTTCTAAACAAGGCATTTAGATATCGCAATGTACCAACTTTTGGTAGAGGGACTATTCGACGTTTTACAAATAATGTGTCTGCAATGAAAAAACTGGCAGCACGCAACTGGGAGGATCTTCTGCAGGTATTTCTTTCTACATGCCACAATTTATTCCCTAATTTCATAGTGTGCTATGCCCTGCTTTGAAGGCCTTTTTCAAAATCCAGACAATGATAGTGCCATCCAAGATGTCATCTTTATGACTGCTCTATGGCATGCATATGGAAAGTCTCATCTCCACTCTGATTCTTCCCTTGGCATATATGATGGCATGACAGTGGTGAATTGCGATATTTCAACAATGATGTTTGTCCAGCATACAGAACTCGGCCTACTCCTCAAGAAGAAAAGAGATGACCATCAGACAGAGGTCAATTTAGTCTCAAAACTTCAAAAATCCACTCTATTCCTGATTACCCCAATATGATTCGTATGTTTGGCACAACAGATAACTACTCCACACAGAATGTAAGAGCCTTTTTTTTTTTTATCAACACAGTACTTATTTTGTGTAGACTGAGTTGGAACACAGACGTGTTAAACGATTTTACAAGAGTACCAATCAGCGGGATCATGAATCTCAGATAGCCAATCACGTTTTACATGAAAAGAACATTAACCGAATTACAATGCGTGTGGACAATCTTAACAATGATGAGAAACTGGCATACACCAGTCCAGAGGAGCGATATCACATTTCCAGCTCTACACGATATCCAATCAACCTCTTCCAATGGTTGAAAAAGAACCAAAATGACCCCATAACAAAGGTTTGCTCCAGTCAGATAAGCTTGTATTATGCTGATATATTCAGGATTTTGGACAGAAGTTGTATACCTATCTGCTTTCCTACTTTTGCAGAACAAAACACAATAATTTCACCAATGCAGACTTGGCAGATATTCAGATTATGAAGAACCAACTTTATAATCACAAAGTTTGCCGCTTCAATTATACAACATATGATATGCGATGTGATCAGGATTCCATCAATCCTAACACTCGCTCTGATGTTATGCTGCTTTCAGAAGACACTAATCACTGCTACTGGTATGCTAGAGTTGTCTTCATATTCCATGCCTTTGTCCGTTATCAGCATTCAAACCCTCAGCGCATTGACTTGCTGTTTGTTCGCTGGTATACACTTGATCTCAATCATGAGGCAGGATTCACAGCAAAGAGACTCTATCGAGTTGGCTTTGTGGATGGCCAAGCATCAGATCCATTTGACTTTATCAATCCAGCTGATGTTATTAGAGCTGTCCACCTTATACCAGCTTTTGCATTTGGAAAGACACACAGATTACTCTCAGCCTCTGCAGCTCGATGAGAGAATGAGGAAGGTACAGATTACAGATACTACTATGTCAACATGTAGGCTCTTTTTAGGTTTTTTGTTCATCTGATCAATTTTATAGGTTTGCTGATCGTGACATGGTAATGCGGTTTACAGGACAGGGGGTGGGGCATAAGGCTACCTGGATGCAGACTGCAAATTTTCGAGAAGATCTTCAAGCTGCATTTGGAAGCATATCTCAGGATCAATCAGATGAAGATAGTTCTGAGAACTCAGACTCAGAAAGTGACTCTGAAGACAGCAGCTCAGAGGACTCAGATAATGAGTCTGAGTCTGATGTGGGTTCAGAGGATAACTATGAGGATTATGCTTCAGAGTCAGAGGATGACTACTATGAGGATTATGCTGAGTTGGTGGAAAATGGTGATGTTTATGGTGAGGAACAGCTGCTGGGTATGGAAGCTTTCTAGGGTTATATATATTTGATTTGTACTATATAGTAGGGTTTGAAAACAATTTATTGGTGGAGACATATGACCTAGAGAAGGGTATCAAATGCCAGGTTGACCCAGATCAGGCTCCTATATGGCCAGATAGGGTTCAGATCAGGCATGTAGATTGCCAGGTTGACCCAGATCAGGCTCTTATCTGGCCAGATAGGTCCAGATCAGGCATACAAATTGCCAGGTTGACCCAGATCAGGCTCCTATATGGCCAGATAGGGTCCAGATCAGGCATACAGATTGCCAGGTTGGGCCAGATCAAGCAGTGTGCTTGCAATCAGGTTGTATTGCCTAGCAATATTGTACAATACCTTGTACCTACATTGCCATCCCACTACTAGGTCTAGCCATACTTACCCTGATGATACCCCAGACTGCCCGGTCAGGGACCAACACTTTTGGTGATGCAGGGGCATTTTTGCTGATGCCCCTAAATGGCCTCTCTTTGCTATAATATCCTGTCCGCTAGCGAAAGCATTCAGGAACGAGTTGGATGGATGATTGTCAAAATTCGCAGAGTTCTCGATCCCAGAGGATTCGGGATACGACAATCCGGCCGCAAGTGAATGGATGCTCTTTCCAAAAAGGAACTCTGTAGCGGAGTCGAGAGTGAAACGTCCCACCACGTCTTGGAATTCAACGGGATAACCTTGGGAAAGTCGCTGAGAGAGTTGGGCAATTGTTTCATCAGTGTGTCTGGCGAAGATATCAAAATCGCTAATGCGTTCTTTGCTGAAGAAGGGTCGTGTCATCGACCGGTGGAATTTCCAAGTATCACCTGAGTCATTTGATACCAGAGCAGTGTCCAAAGCGTGGATAACGTACCATCTGAATTGAATATGCCAGCGCCGAGGAGAGCTTTAGATTGATCATCAGTCACCGGCCCTGGAGAACGCGCGTGCTGAGTTAAGTCGATTCAAAGAAATCTTTGAGTTCTACCTTTCTCGAAATCCTCAAATTGAATTGCAAGGATGGCCTGAAGCAATCGATCAAAAAAGAGCTCGAGTGTCAGAGTGACGACAGACTTTGATATGTGCAGGTTCTGATGTGTATATCTACCGTTGATCAGTATCTACAAACATCGCACCATTAGATACTGTACTCTTGTGTAGGTAGCATACGTAATGCATAACGATGCGGTGGTCTTGTATATAAAAAGTGCGTTACATAACGCATAACGATAGGGTGGTATACGTGTTTACAGCGTTACTATACAGTTACATCAAAAAATCAAAAATCAAGTTCGTCTGAGTCATTCTCATCCTCTGAAGCAGTAGCACCTTCGTTGTCTGAGCACTCAGGCTGTGGTAAAGTTCCGTCTTCCCCAAATCTAACACCAAACTCATTGTAAGCCCAAATATTCTCCTCCGCAGAACTGATCCTCAGTTGACCATTGACCTTCTCAACCTCCTCAACTGTGTACTGATCAGCAGGAAAGTCAAGATTGAGTCCAAGTGAATGAGAGACAACATTTGCAAAGGGGACGGCAGGGTCCGCTTCATCACCTTCTGCATCATCAATTCCATAAACAACACCCGTCCTCTTCCTAATCTCCCCTGCAAGAAGGGGTCTAGTGGAAGATGAGTCAGTAGATTATGAAGAATGGTTTCAAGATATGATAGACGATCCAAGACGATAGAGGAAGGGGGGGCCATGATTGTGAATTTTTGTTGAGAACAAACATTTTTAGTTTATTGAACAATGCTACTTGGAAACCATCTACAAAAGGAAGTTTTCAAGACCCACACTCACCCACAACATCCGTTTGTTTCTATGTTTCTATGTAAACTAACGCCTACGCTCACAAAGAGCTAAGGTAAATACCCCGACGTAGCTAAGTAGTAATATTATACAATGCCCAGATCATGTACACCAACCTTCCCAAGATCTTCTAATAATAGTCACCTGGAAGCGGAAAGCACTACTGACTGATGGCATAACTGTGTACAGTCACGGAACACGCTGGCGCAGCACTTCAATCCATCTGTACTTTGCAGGCGGAAGGTAAGAGTGTCGAGGAAGTTTTCTCTTGCGTGCTGTGACAACTAGGTTGGAATTCGAACGATGTGACGTGGCAATCATGGTGAAGAAAAGAAACCGCCAAATGCCTAGACCCAGTTGTGATCTAGCATAAGATACATGGTTGGGTTGAGGCGAATCTGCAGGAGAAGCAGGTGGAAGAATGGACGATGGCTTTTTCTTGGCCAGTCGAAATCGAGCACAGACAGAGTTCGAATCAGTTGGTGCCGGTATTCTGCTGTGACAGTTGTAGGGAAAAATGTAAGAGATTCAAGCTGATCGACGGGCACGAGCTCGAGGTTTGTTGAGGTGTTTGGAAAGGGTGCTGGGTGGTGGTTTGTACGGTGGAAGAAACACTGTTGGTGGGTTCGAAGCCTCACCAGCCATGCTAGCGGTACTGGACACTTGTTTAATGCAAATTCCAAGTGTCTGAAGCTCAGAATCAGACGGAACACCAACCAAACGACGACCACCCCCACCGATGGTGATGGTTGGTGTGTTTGTTGTTGTTGTTGTTCGTTCGTTCTGTGGTCGGTCTACTAAATTTGGCCCTGTAACGCATAACGCAGGCGGTGTCTACAAAGTAAATGTGCGTTATGTTCACGTGATGGTCTACTACGTACACAAGAGTACAGTAGTTACCCAGTACTCGGTGAGTGTAAGGCTGTACGTTTGTCCATAGGTGTCTACCCATTGTTGAAAAACATTGGCTAGAGACAATGAGACAATTTCCACGTTACAAAGGAAGTACAAACCCGGATAGCCATCGGCAAGTTCAACAGATAATTTATGGAGGATTGATCGAGGACCATCACGAACAGCTGGAGGAGAAACGGCACCGATTCGTTTTGCTCTCCAGCTACGCCATAAGGTCGAAGAAATCCTGCTATATGTGAAGGAAGCTGGATATGAGAGGATCAAGGCCAATAAGTATACTGCAGTGTGTATCTGCCAGCCCAGATATTCTCGAGCGACTTTGACGAGTAAGTAAATGAATGCGGGTGGTGGAAGAATAAGGAAAAATAATGAAGGGATGTGCGCAATTCCAGGTGGGACCTTCATTTTGTGATGATTCGTGGGGTTCTTGGTCCCATTATAAAGGATCCCCAAAGTGGCAGATCATGTAATGAGAGTTGACAACGATGACAAGTGAACCGCGTATCCATTGAAAGCTGTGGAAACGTGTTATAATCGAAGCAGATACCCTGACGAATCTGGCTGACATTTAACTGACTCTGGCTGCGTAATTTATGCGAAATGTACCAAAAGAAATCAGGATTCCACATGGACTCGGAGTTGCTGAAAGACCTTGATTGGTAGCTGGATAATCGAACGAACTGTGAGTGATTTATATGGTTTGCGGCGTCCACAAACCGCTTGGCGTAGTCCTGAAAGAAAAGAGCGTATACGCAAATCTACCTGGCGTTGATGATAAATCGGAAGGACGGATGTTCTGCCAAATTTGGGAATGGTGTGACTCGAGTCGCTGCATGATCGGTCGATTCTAAATGGCTGTTTTGGGGTGAATTCTTACCTGTAGAGTACTCTTGTCTATGAAGCATCATTAATTCATTTCTTGTGCTTCTTTCCGTGTCTTTCGGATTTTGAAGGCTTTCGCGTCCGTCTAGAGTCTTGTCTTAAAATCCTAAAGCTCAAGGCCTAAACTGGCCTTAAGGAAGTCCTTAAGGCCCGAAAGCTGTCACATGAACTTGAAGGCTTACACAAAGCCTTCATCATCGGCCGGCAGTACTATGCTCCTCGATTAAGCTTTCGTATGCACAGTGAGAGCGGCGAAGAGGAGGGAGCTCAACTGCATGCAGGTCCGTGCTAATATTAAACTGACATCTAACACTTCAGACACTTTTTACTGGCCAGCTTAAGTGGTCCAGAACAATACCTTCCCTTGACTGGAAGACTGGAAACGCATCAATCTGACGTGAGCTATAGGTTCGATCCATGACCCATGTTCAAGGCATTAGACAAAACTTCACAAAAGCCGCTTCCTCTTTCTGCCAAAACCCGCTGCGCTCCCCAACTTCGGACACTGGACACATCAGGAAAAAGGTGACTAAGGCCCCAGTGTCCCCAGTGTCCTCATAGTGTCTCGGGACATCTAGAGGCATCCTGAGGCATCCCTAAGACATCCCGACACATCCCTAAGACATCCTAAGACACCTCAGGATGCGTTGGGATGTCCCAGGACACTAGGGACATTGGGGCCTTAGTCACTTTTTCCCAAATTTTTCCTGATGCATGGAAACAATACCTCAGGTAGTATCCTTACCAGCTATACATAGAGTGTGCATTTATCTTTTGGATAGGAGAGGCTCCCATTCAGGCATGAAAGTAAATTCCACGGCTCTTTTTTGGCGCTTACAAGATTCAGCACCCCGCTGCATCCATATATGATTCACCATGTCATCTCATCATGGAGATAATAGCCTAGGCAGTATTGTGCCTCATTGCGGTGGGCTTTGAGCAGGTTCGACTCTGGTTCAAAGCATGGTCAGTACGATCCTTTTTGATCAGAGATGGGCCGTATGATTTGGGTATTTTATTCACAACCTCGGATGCTGCACATGGAAGCGATACCTTAGGTGGTATCGTCACCAACTATTGAGATAATGGACAAGCTTTTTTGAATAAGTATGTTCGATTCACGTTCAAAAAGTATGGCGTAACGCAAGAAAAGCCTTTTGCCCGTATTCATGATCAATACTCAAGTTTCAGCACCCTGACATGATTGACATCGTATTCTCAGACATGGAAACGATACCCCAGTCAGTGTCGTGACCGCATCAGTCAGAAGTAAAAGCTTTTGAACACGACTCAGATTCAAAGCATGTGAGGTCACGTTGGAGGTCTTTTTTCATCCTACACCAATCCAGTGATGCAAGTCTCGAAATTCATTCGTATGGTTTAGGTCTTCTACAAATCGTTCAACCTCATGGAAACGATATCTCAGGTAGTATCGTCACCAACTTGCTCTGCCTCAACACTCTTTTGAACAGGTTCGACTCCTGTTAACAGAAGTATACACAGTACTTCCAATAGCTTTTGCGTATATCCAAATTCCGATGCATCCCTACATGACACCTTGTCCTTTCAAACATGGAGACAATATCGTAGGTGGGATTGTGAACCATCTCGACCATCTCCTTCTCTATTGAACAAGTTCGATTCGTGTTCAAAGGATATGCCCTGGCCATCGCTTTTTGCGTGTCAGAAATTCAAGTTCCAGCGTCCGGACCATCGATAATCGCTAGATGTTCAACCTCTGACTCTCAGACATAGAAGGCAGTGTCGTTTCTAACACAGCTGAGATGTACACATGTCTTTTGAACCCTTCAAAAGTATGTCTCTTCACAACGGCATCTCTTTTTGCGAATATCCCAGTTCCAGCACCACGGATGATGCATATCTTATCTAGATGCTCAACCTCGTACTCTTATAAAAGGAAACGATATCGCAGGTGGTATCGCAGACAGTCGTACATCCAGGGTCTTTTTGCGCGTATTTTCAAGTTCCAAGACCCCGATGCATGTCTAAATGTTTGACCTGGTGCTTTCAGACGTGGAAACGATGCCTCAGGCAGTATTTCAACGCAGACCTCTTTTGAACGGGTTCGATTCGTGTTCAGAAGCTTCGGAGGAGTTTGACCCTTTTTATGCATGTTTAGTTATAGTGTCCGACTGGCCACCAATCATTCCTAGACGTTCAGCTTGGTGATTCTCAGATATGGAAAGATGCCTCAGCTCCAGCTAGATGTTTTGATCAGGATCGATTCAGTGTGACATGTAGGTTGTTTTTCAAGTTTGTGCACATAAGTTCCGGTGTCGTATTACTAAATATCTACAGCTTCAACTACCTTGGGTACGAGACTCCAATTCACCCAAATGAATTTGCCTCCGTCCTCGGGAATGATTTTCCAGCAGGTTTAGCTTGAGTCCAAGAGTGTGGATGGTTTCTAGAAGGTAACGTTTTTGCAGGTCAGTATTTTAATCAAGTCTCTCGTATCGCCAAGTGTTCAACCTCGTAACGAAAACTATGGAAACGATATCGTAGATGGTATTGTGATCAATTCGAGAAGACTGAGCTACTTTTTTGATCATGGATAGCTCTGATGCGTTCAAACTTGTGAGTCTCCATCGAGATTCGCGCTTGTTCGTAAGTGTCCACTCGAACAGGCCAGATAACATGGAATATGGAAACCGTGACGTATCTCAGAACACTGTGTAATTGCACAGCACCGCGTCGTCGTTGCTTTTGACTTGAATTCAGTTCAAAAGCTCCGATATGTTTCATGCCAGTGGTGAACTCTATCATCTTCAATAATGTATCATTCGAGGTTCAAAGCGTTCCCATTCACTTATCTCCGGGCCCGGTGTTCCATCTTGAAACCATGTCGGTAATAGATTCTCCTCTCCTCTCTCCTCTCCTCTCTCCTCTCCTTATATCAGTCTCGTATTGATCGAAACAGATGTCTCAGAGGTTATTGTGGTACTGTCAGTCAGTCGAGAGACTTTTGAACAGGTTCGATTCATGTTCAAAGGCGTACTGTGGCCATCCTCAGCTTTTTGTGTGCATGTAAGCATTAGTCGCGGTCAGAATTGACGATTAGGACACGATTCTGACAACGATTCTGATCAGATTCTGCCGCGATTCTGACATCAGAATCATGTCAGAATCACTTTGTACTCTGACCGTCGTGATTCAACATATGGAGGTTTTTTGGGGATTGTC
>QLOY01004811.1:0-16022 GCA_003313965.1 Megacollybia marginata
CCCTGTAGGTTTGCTGCCTTGCCTTTCTGCAGAACAGTGCACATTGTTGTGACATGTTGTGACAGTGACCTGCACAGAGCTTCATGGCAAATATATTATTAGCATGTCCAAGCACACAACCGCATACATATACTGGCCATATTGGGGGAAACGACTTACGTACGCCATTGATGTCAACATGATCAGTGTATTCGAGTCAACCCGGCTTGTTTGAGCCTGTAAAAATTTTTGAGAAAAAAAAAACAAGCGTGGGCCGAGTCCCGAGGACTTGTCTTACGACTCGGGTGTGAGCAGCAACGAGTCTTTAAACCTGCAAATTTGAGAATAGCGCAAGTGAATACCAAGGTCCAAGGAACTTCAAGTTGGCCAGATCTGCAGAGGCCCAGAGCCTTAATCCTTGGATACGCAAGTACTTATTTTAGTATCGGTTTGATCCTCAGTTTGATAAAAGGACCTTAATAGTCCTGAACGTTGAACCATGGATAATCGATTGTCTTGCTTCTTTACAAATTACAGCCCTTCCGAGTGGATGCGGCACGTTACCTGCGCGTCGGTCACATGTTCGTGCTCTTAAGTAATGTGATCAGCTGTTTATAACGATTCAACAGGCCAGCCACCAAGGTTGATCTTGTCTACTACAATGCCCGCCACAACACGCCAAACGCGGGCATCATCCAAGCCGGCTTCAAAAGCTGTATCAAAGCCACAGTCACGAACTGCAGCAACACGAAAACGAGCGGCAGAACGGAGTCCGTCACCGCCACCTAAGCGTCAACGAGGTGAGGAGAATATTGCTCCTCACGATCTCGGAAAGCCAAAATCAAAGGATCTAGCCAAAAAGGAACCTAAAGAACCTGCTCCAAGCGTTCAGCTGAAGCCTTACTTCAATCCTCTCCCTTCGATACCTGAAAAAAAGCGTCCAGGACTCCAATTATTCGTGTGGGGTGCTGGTAACTTTGGACAATTCGGTCTAGGTCCAGATATCCTCTCCGAACTCGAAAAGCCGCGGAAGCATACCTGGGTCGAGCAACAAATTCAGGCGGGTACTTTTGGAGAGGTTGGCGCCGGTTTAGAAACTATTGCAGGTGGCGGCATGCACACCCTATTTATCGATGAAAAGGGCACTGTAAGTTCTATTGCATTTATTTATTTCGCCTGCACTGAAGATTTTTGTAGATTTGGTCCTGCGGCCTCAACGACTCTGCTGCATTGGGGCGCATAACAGACCGTGTTCCTGATCCAGCAAATCCGGATTCGTTTCTAGATGTTGATCAACTTACTGCCGTTCCGCATCCACTGCAATCATTGGTCGACGAAAATTTCCGCGCTGTACAGGTTGTTGCCGGTGATAGCATCTGTGCTGCCGTCAGCGACCAGGGCGAACTTCGGGTTTGGGGCTCATTTAGAGTAGGATAGTTATCCTTTTTTGATTTTTACTAATGTGGTTTAGGCAAATGAGGGCTCGCTGGGTTTTGCTAATGGCCTTAAACATCAGTTCCTCCCCGTCCCCATCCTTCAACTGAGTCATAAACCAGGCGACGCCGAAAAAGTCTCATTCCTTGCAAGTGGTGGCAATCACCTGTTAGTCTTAACGACTCATGGAAACATCTTTGCTTGGGGCGCTGGCGAACAAGGTCAGCTTGGTCGAAAGGTCCTTCAACGTCGGATGATCCATGGTACCGTTCCTGAAAAGGTTACACTCGGGACTCGATCACGAAAAGCTGTCCTTGTGGGTGCAGGGGAGTTTCATTCTTTCGCTGTCGATGAGGGTGGTGATGTTTGGGGGTGGGGTCTAAATAGCATGGGCCAGACAGGGACTGGTTACGTCGATGACGATCCCTTTGTCAAACTCCCTACCAAGGTCATAGGGTTAGGGAAGGAAGATCTGGGTGGCGATGTTAGAGTTGTGGAGATTGCAGGAGGAGCGCACCATACTCTCTTCCTCACTTCGGACGGACGGGTCTACGCGTGTGGCCGTTCAAATGCCGGCCAACTTGGTCTGCCGGATGACGACGAAGCACTGGAGGACCGCGAGCACCCCGATTTTATGGATGAGCCTGTCCTTGTCAAATTCCCTGATGACGACGACAAAGTTGCGCACATCTCAGTTGGAATGCACAATAACATGGCAATAATGGAAAGCGGAGCATTATATTGTTGGGGCCAAGGGACACAAAGTGAGCTTGGTGTTCCTGACGTCGAGGTCAAGACTCCGAGAATGATTGTTCGAAAAGAAGGTGGTGCCTGGGCAGCTATCAAGGTAGCGTGTGGTGGCCAGCACACGTTGGGCTTGTTTAGAAAGAAGGAGTGATGGATAATAGGGTTCGAAATTGGCATCTATATATTACTTTTGTTGTTTCATCTTAGCACACCACATTCCAGTATATAGTTCATCAGACGGACATACGCTTATCCCAAATGTAGAGCCAGGACTTGGTAGAATCTGCAATAGCGTAAGAATTCTGCCACCGAGAAAATGCAGTCCTGTTTAGTGCGAGCAGAAATGCTGATACATATGTACCTTTTCTGAAACAAGAAAGTGAAGATAACTGAGAAGCATAATTTTGCATTCGATCCAGACTCGGACTGGACGATTCTTTTATCGTGTATTTGTTGAATATGTGCATAGGATAAATAGCTAGACTTAATTCAAGTTGGTGGGAGGTACCCCGGGATGTAGCCAGAGTGAGAGATTGGAGATCCACCGTAAGCACCCCTGCCAGCTAAACCAGGTGGGGAACTTTCTGGATGAAGTATTGGGCTGCCAATTACTGGCATATAGACTGCGGGAACCAAAGGCATGGGAGACGGGGCAGCAACATGACTTGGAGACGGTGTATGTGAAGAGGATTCTGGCTGGTCGGATGGTATCGGGTGTTGCGTGTTTAAATTGCCGCTCTCTAGAGCAGTCACAGGTGAATGCACGAGGTACTGTGGGACTACATATGGTACTGAAACCATTGGGGGAGAGTTCTGATATTGGGCTTGTGATGACGGGAGATAGCCATGGGCGTACCCAGATGGATAAGGTGTACCTGTACGCGACGGAGGGGAAAACCTGTGAGAACGATGATCTTGCTCTCTCCGACGGGTCTCCCGTTGATATCGATGATCCGAGTGATGATGATCCGAGTGATGAAAAGACCGTTCACCTTGTCTGTGCTGATGGCCACCATGCTCGGGACGAGGTTTCGTCCTCGCTCCAGGGCGCAGCTTCGGGGTTGAATGAAGCGGATGTCGTCGACGCTGGACATAATTACTGCGTGGAGAGATGGGGGTAATCGGGGGACTAGACATATCGGTGCGCTCCGAACTGGAAAGAACAGAAGACCTCGTTCCAGTGCCAGAGCTTAAAAGGTCAATTCTGTCTCGCCTAAGTTCCGGAGAGGCCACCCAACTTGGGCGCGGCAGGCCTTTCTCGATAGTCCCAGCACTTTTACCACTCAAGTCAGTGTACCAAGAAGCCAACGGCTTCTGGACAGGTTTGAAAGAAAACCTTTTCCTAAGATTTGGCTTTCTAGTGCTATGTCTACGGCTTCTCCTCCTCGCATGGTGGATAATTGAGGCACTTTTAGTGCTCAGAACGCTTACTCGCTTCCACGCCCATCCGCCGCGCTGCGTGCCAGGCCGATAATCTTCCGTCAGCCGATCTGAAGTAATCCAAGGCATATTCTTTAGTGCAGAAAAGAATCGCTGCACACCGTTGAGCTCGCTAGAAAAGGAGGGTTCTGAAGACGACATTGAGGTGGTATTGGTATTTCCGGTCAATGTGTATGTTTTTGACATTCGACGATAGTCTTGGGATGGTTGTGGATGAGCATGGACAGAAACCGGAATTTCATCATCTTCCTGGAAACTTGGTGCATGACCCGCATGCGGAGTGAGGATATCATGACGCGTTGTGGCAGGGGAACGCGTTGGGTGTGGAGACGAGGGTACAGGGATGGCTGTCGGCTGCTCCGCTGTGAAAGTGGACTGATCAAAAGCCTGACGCGTGTCTAGTGGAAACTCGGGAGTAGGCATATTTATCTCATTTTCAACATCATCCTCAGATGGGGTTGGAGGAGAGATATGAAGGCTAGGGTTACGACCCTGCTCGGAGACGGTGGGAGGAGAGATGTGAAGGCTAGAATTACGGCCATGACCTGGAAAAAGTGATGACGGCACATCAGGCTCATTTCGATGCGAAGCACCGGAGCCATGCAGGTACTGAGTGGCCAATATAGTGCGGTCTGTATTGTCTGCTCCGGGTACTACTGGAGTGGAAGGGGCGGATCTGTAGACCGGGAGAGTGTTCTCTGTAAGATGCGTACCTTGAGTAGCATCTGTTCCCTTCCGAGCTCGCTTTCCTCCGTGGCGCATCGCCCTAGGTAACCTCCTGAAACTATTAAAGAAGCCACCTAGGAATGTTCTCTGTTTCGCAGGTTTTGTCACAAACTCTGTGCGATCATCGTACCCGAAAGGTATACCAGTGTCGGCTGCAATATCCATTTGCTCTTCGACGTCATCTGGATTTGTTGTGTGTAGTAACAACGGTGGGCGAAGGCTAGGAACGCGCGAGGGTGGCTTTGACTGTGTTACTTGATAGTTACCGTAGGACAATGACCGCGTACTGGGGGCAATACTTTGGTCACGGTGACTATGGTAAGAGATTCTCCGGAGGGCATCGCGAGCAGAAGTCTCCATTGGCCGCACAAAAGTTGATTCGAAGATACTAGCTTCTCTTATTTCTGGTGGGTCGGCCATTTATTGTACACCAGTTTAATGAAAGGTAGGAGCAAGGCGTATAGCAGTATAAACGCATAGAAGTCATGTCTAGTAGCTCAGGCTGTATTTTTGTCATGTGAAGGTTGACATGAGGCGTCGGTGAGGATTGATCGTGGATCAGAGTCTCAGGGTGTCCGGCCCTTGAGGAGGCGTAGTTTGAAGAGCCGATGGTTGGTGTTCTTGCGAAGCTAGAGGTAAAATGGTCGAGGATGTATCGCGGTCACATGTCGTTAAACCTCTATGATTTATGACCAGGATTTACTGCTTTCCGCACGATCGGATATGAGTTTGGTGACAACTCGAAGTTTTGGGTTTTCGAGAACAGAACAGAAGCTTGAAAATGGATCCAAGCCGGGATAGTCGGGATTAAGCAAGCTCCTTCGATCTCGAACACACCCGATCCTAATATCCTATCCTTGTTCCGCAAGATTCGTCCGGATCCTTTGTCCTGTCCGAGTCCTTACACGATCAAAACAGCACATACATGAGAATATATTTTAATGATATGCTTCCCGTATATGGCAACTAGCGCAAAAACCTTCCTTCGAGGAAGGTCAGGCCCTGGTTCTGTTCAAAGTGAACTAGCCTAGTGAAACAGGAGTGGTTACTCTCCGAGGTGAGTCATTCAAGCGGCGGAAAGATTTCTACGCGTGTCCCAGAAGACATAATTGACTTCATCTCCGATACGAAATGGGGTGTAAAAGGATTGGACCTGCCAGTGCCATAATTCGTGATGCGGACGGCGACTTTCTCTAATAACGCAACGGACTCTGGGCTATGGGTCGTTCGTGACTGTAACATTGAGAGCAGCGTAGAGACATCACCCTGGGAGTCGAGCTCGATGGACAGTGTCTGGAGCCAAGGAAGAATCACATCCTCAGATTCTTCACAAATGAGACAGGCTGAAAACTCTGGGTCCGTTACAAGGAAACCACTGATATCGAGCGTTCCGAGGTTGGGTATGTGTTCTAATAGTGGAATGATCATGTCGTTGCCATTGCGATGCTTAGACATGTACTGGCAGAGCCTGAGAGTGAGAGTATGCAGCTGAGGTGACAGACCCCTGAAAAAGGCGACAAGCACCGTGACTGGCACGGTGGGCTCACCGATAAAACTAATCGATAGATTTCCCAACTTTGGAAAGGCTATCCACGGCAAGAGACATTGAATCGAGTCAGACATATGAAGGGTTAAGTTTAGTGAAGTGACTGAAGCAGCAATGACGGTGCCGCCAACCCAACTCGCGTATTCTGGCCAGACTGTATCCAGACTGATGTCAGTGATGTTTGGACAAGAGCGCAGAAATGTCCGAACGACCAAGTTGCTCGTTCTGCCAGTGAGTTCTACACTGGTGAGTTTCTGCCACTGGCAGTCGAGGACCGCGATAGCATCATACGCTTCATAGTTGTGAAGGCTGATATGGTTAAGTGATGGGGCGAGACTAAAGGGTTCGAGATCTTCGACATCAACCTCGACATCATAAAACTGAACACGAAGTGACTTCAGGTTAGTCAGCTTGCCCTGTGCTGCTAAGAGCAGCTTACGCCATGGACTCGTGAATTGGGATACGAGAAGGCTGGACCAACGCTGGCTGGTTGTGCTAATAAGAAAAGAAAGGATGCTTGCGGAACAATGACATGGAGATAGACGAAGATCTGAGGTCCACTCGTAGTCATTTGTTGGGCAAGAGGTAACGTCCTCCCAATCTGGAAATCTGAGCCGAACGTGTAGAGGAAGCTTTTGCGAACGCTCCAGGAAGAGGTTCAAGGTCTCCCGTAAGGTGCGCTCATCATGTCGAAGGTCAACAACAAAGCTTGCCCAGAGTTTGGGTGAAGAAAGTAAAATAGTTCTCCACTGTCTGCAAACGTGAGACAGACCAATCGCAGGGTTCTGGTTAAATGGACGGTAACGCTCCTTGTCGCAAAGCAGAGTAAAAATGTCTGTCAAAATCACGACAGGCACTTTTTTGACGACAGAGGTAGTACACTTCCATTTATAACGATGTTCCAGCATTTTGTCGCGCTCGTGTTCCACAGATCGTAATACATTCTGCAGATGCACGATATGCTGATTATAGTACGCCAAGTTGGCTTCAATATAGTCCACAACCTGGCCTGCCTGTTTCTGATTGGAATCTTCGCTGGAGGATAGATCCAAGGTAGGAATGAACGGCCTTGGAATGAAGTATCTGCACTGAGGACATATTTCTATAGCATAAGTCTCTGCCATTGAGCAAGAGTGGAGCAAAAAATTATGTGCCAATTTTAGACCAGGCATATTGTGCTCGACCAAATAGCAACGTGTTTAGGTTAGCGACGGAAACCGTTTCATTTGCTGCACAGTTTGATCTCGCCATCTTTTACCATGCCGAGACCTTTGACACCATTCCACCAATCATGAGCATCCAACAACGCCTTGGCTTCTTGTTTCACCTTGGGAACTTGCAAAACCGATCCACCCGCACAGCGGATAGTCAGTGATTTGGTAGCAGAATAGTAACGTGTAGTGCCAGGCTCCTCTGAGAGCTTTGCAGGGTAGCTCGACGTCACGGAAGGTGTATGAAGCTGAAGTGAGCGCCCTGAAGGAAGGTAGGCTGTAAGTGGTCTCTGTGAATTACATATCAGAGAGCAATTCAAGTTAAAAGAATTATACTTGATGTGATATTCCCCTGTGAAGTCGCTCAATGACGAGGGCCGACATGGATTGAAAGTCTATGACGGAGTTCTGGAAGGTGATTAACGGCGCATGTGGAGCGTCGGCAACAACAGATTGTGGTGTTGACTTTGCCTGGTGGAGATTCAGGAAGCACTTGCCAAACCTATGAGCAGGCCTACCTCACCACGAAGCATGTCTCGCAAGACTGACACAAGTAAACTTCCTCCTTCCAAAGCCATTGCTTTTCGTAAAGAAGTGAAGGTAGCATTTGGCAGTAACGGCTGATGAATGTTAACACGTACCGCACTGAGTGAACGCTCACCATTCTACTGCTTGCCCAAATCGGACCTGAATCGATCCCTTCAGAGAACTTGAGCATGTCAATGATGCAAACGCCAGTCTCCTTCTCTCCGTTCGCAATGATATGTTGAAGGGGTGCAGCACCTCTGTAAGCTGGCAAGAGTGACGGATGGATATTAAGCCTCTGATTTTGCGGGAAAAGATTGAGAACAGTTGATGGTACTATTCTTCCAAAAGAAGCGGTAACTATAAGATGGTCTGGAGGAGGAACTTTGCGTTGCGGCTCAAAAAAAGGTTCTGGAGGCTTAAAACAAATTGTCAAAGAAAAAAGCGATGTTTTGGAGAAGCATACCTTCCATTTCCTGAACTCAGGTTTTGTATGAGGAAGAAAGTGCACAGGAAGTTTTAGGGACTCTCCAAGGAGTCGTAACGGTGCTATTAGGATTAAAGCTGGAATTGCGGTACGTCGTACTTACAGACAGACAACTGTCCTCCACGTCTGCGTATTATTTCGTCAGAATGGGTGGCTATGCAGATGTAGCTCCAGACGTCTACACAAGAGCCAAGTGACAATTCGAGGCAGACAGATTGTTTGAATACCTGAAGCTTGGTAAAGCTGCTGCAGAACAAGACACGAGAATTCGTCGCGTCCAAGAAACAGAATCTTGAATTTGTTTACAGAGTTATGTTGGGTGCTAAGCCATTGTCTGCATGGTTGGCGCGGGAAGACTCGGAAGCAAGTCCGAAACATACAAATGTGCACATGACCGCCTTTCTTCTTGACGGTCATGTGTACGGGCCGCTTCAACTTCAAATTCAATGTCACCCACAGCGTTCAACCTCAACGGAGACGTTGCTATTGTCACTGGTGCTGGCTCTCGTCTCTCCGGTGAAATTGGAAATGGTAGAGCCGCAGCAATCGTTCTGGCTCGTCAAGTAACGGTTCACCGTTCGCTCTTCCCTATGTTTGACTGGCTATTAGGGGGCCAAAGTCGCATTACTTGATATAAATATACAGGACGCTCTCGAAACCAAGAAAATGATTGATGCTGAAGGCGGCGTCTCTCAAGTTATCGAATGTGATGTTACTGATGAAGAATCCTGCAAAGCCGCTGTAGCTCGTACCGTAGAGCTCTTTGGTGCAGTGCATATCCTTGTCAACATTGTTGGCGTTGGAGGAACTCATGGCACCGTCGTCAATCTAGACTTGAAAGCCTGGGACAGAGACTTCAGAATCAATGTATGCAGTAAATATACAATTCTCGTTGGACTTATCAACCATCCATATAGGTCACAAGCATGGTTCTAATGTCACGACACGCTATCCCAGAGATGCGCAAGCAAGGACGCGGGTCGATTATCAACATGTCTAGTGTCAGCGGACGTATGTCTTGACATTCTGTCGGCTTCAACCGTTATTCTGCCCTAGTTCGTGGTGGAAATCCTGGAACCTTATATCCTACAAGCAAAGGCGCAATTGTCCAACTGACTCGGGCTATGGCAACCCATCATGGTCCTGAAAACATTCGGTGAGTCTTTTATCCTGGTTGTCGTGCTCAGTTCCGACGAAAATAGAGTAAATTGTGTCGCTCCGGGTATGGTGTTCACTCCTATGGTTGGTTTCTCTTTCTTCAGCGTGGAAATTGCTATCCTTTCCTCATAGGTTCGACGCGGGGGCATGTCGAAGGAGATGCGCCATGCTCGGATCAATGTGAATCTGCTCAAGAAAGAGGGCACTGCCTGGGACGTGGCGTACGGTAGGTCTCTATTCCCAGTCCCAGGAATGGAAGTTTACCTTCCTGACTGCAGCTATCCTCTACCTAGCTAGTCACGAAGCCAAATGGATCACAGGAGTGATCTTGCCAGTCGATGCCGGAACGACGGCTGGAACAACAGATAGACCCGCACTCAAGGAAGACAAACCCAAGCTGTGAAACTAGGTTGTCAACAACGTGTAATTCTGATGCTATGTAAGTGTGCGTATAAGGAATGTGAAGAATCGTTCAAAAGAGAATGTCAAAATATGTAGTGAGGAGAACCACTGGCCAGCTTATCGTTATGCTTGTCAGAGTTGGCTTTGTGCTACGAGTCGCAACTTGCAAATCTCATCACAATGAATGGCATCACCGTCTCCGGACGATTCGGTTGCATTGGAAGTAGCGATTCGACTATGGGCTTGACGGATGCTGATGGCGCGCTTGGATGAAGATCCATACCTGAAAGGAGTCGGGGCCAGGTACGCGGAGCGTTACCATTTGCCAAGATCACTCAACTTACAGTGGCTGTGAAAAAGCCGTTCTTACCCGTTGCAAAGTTGTCCTCCTCCTGGCACTGCAAAACACACCCTAGCGATTATTGTAAGATTGGAAAAGGGGTTGAAGGCAGATTTATCAAACCAAGATGCACGTTCAACATAGCCGGTCGAGTCCATGAACGAATAGGCAGCTATCATGAAATTCTTGACGTTTTGTTCCGAGGGTTTTGATGCAGTGGTGATGCCTTTCATGGAGCCCTTAGTAGTGGGAGAGACCTGGTACATACCGAGCTCTGGAATCCAGATGGGCGTGCTGAAGCGAGAGTGAGTGGTCTTGACCATGTTCTTGAAGCCTTCAATATTCTTCCAAGAGCCATACCTACAGAGATCAAGTAAAGGAGTCGAAAGCAATATCGAGATTACCAGTGGATACAGATAAAATCAACCTGCCCGCCACGCTTGTGAACCTCTCCCAAAAAGCTATTCATCCAATTGAGATCCCAAGCAACTGCGGGACTGCCGACTTTGACACCTTTCTTTCTGTAAGGGAAGATCTCTTGCATGCAGCGGTGGACGGCTTCATGTTGGCTGCTGATGTCGGGCTCGTTGAAGCTCAGAAGGTACTTGGGCAATTTCTTGTTGATTTGAGCTTTACGCTGTTTCCAGAGGTCGTTATACTTGGGTCCCCAATACATAGGAACGTATTCGATGCTCGATAGCTGGCTAACCGGACCGTTTTGCCAATCTAGCCCAGCGTGAGCGAGCAGATGTTGGACATTAAATTCAGCGTACGATGATACCACGTAACTTTACTCTTGAAGCATATCTGTCGTCGGTCGCCCAGGCGAGCCCTCTTTCTGTGGCGGCAGGACTGGATCTCTGTGACTGTCACAAAGTTGTAAGCTAACATTGATCAGACTTGATTCATCTCACAGTATGTGCGCATCCTTTACTCACTGGCAGACCTCCGAGGAAGTCACAGGCTTGCGTTGGGTCACTCAAGAGTCAATAATCCTTTGACCATGGACGAGAACCTCTGAGAAGAGTCTGGAAAAACGTGCATTTCCTCCAGTAAGCGTCTCTGAGGCCTTTGCTTGATACGCCAAAATCCTTGACAGGTAAAGGCAGGCTGCAGAGTTACGGTCGTTTCAAGATTGGACTCAAATTGGCTCCTAACCCAAAATCTGTTCAAACCCTTCGACTGACAGTCTGTCACAGTCGGAGAGCATTGACTGACAAAACATGGACAATCGAGATAGACCTCAAGCCCTCGAAATCGAGACTGAAGGTTCTACGCAGGACAGTTGAGTTCGCGCATTTTCATACGATTTCCAGTGGAAGCGGTATCCCGAACCCTATGAATACTGACGAGTCTATGTAAAGAAAATCTGTCTCGACACATGTATCCAAGCGGTGGGTGATCTTGGACATAATGAGCATTTCGTGGAGGGCATTCACGAGGAATACACCTCGCTGATGATCGATGAAGCCTGGTACGTTTATCTTATTCAAGTGAGCTTGGCTCTTGTAAAGGTTTTTCACAGATTATCCAACACCGTACGTAGTTCAAAAGAATGCAATTCAGCTGGCGTAATTCCGACGAGCTCGAAACACCCCCATCAAGATAGCCTGGGCGTCAACAGCTGTACGTGTTTCATGTCCAGTGTATGAGTGTTCATGCTCTGTTGAACGGTCCATGACTTGTGAGAGGTTGGAGAGGGTGTCACCCGTTGTGCTCAGGTCCTGGAAACCGGTCATCTATCACAAGTTTGAACATCGCCTTTACAGGGAAGCTTCGTAAGTGTCTGTTTTGATATCAATCTTAGATGCTGTTCCGCTTGCATCCCATTTGATGTCAATGGAAGAGATCATTAGTCAAGTGGACTGGGATTTATATTTAATCTGAGCTGTAGATGTCATGAATGAAATGTCTTCAGTTTCAAGTCTGACCAGTCTACTACCTGTACTGGCAACAATTTTGCCCCTGGAATTCAAACTAAAGATTGACTCTTGGATGTAAGGAGTTTAACAATATTTCTAGTAATTGGAAACAAGTTCTCTGTCTACCTCTCAAGTTCAACACCATTGTATGAGCCAAAGAAATTCTAATACTGATAGCACCAGGACCTAAATGAGACCCTGCCAATCTCGGCATCCAATATGCGAAGCAAGCATCATTTTTCGTTTATCATATGTTGTTGCAGGGTTAAGAGCAATACCATATCCTTGCAGATAGCTGTTCACGTCGTTGTTGGCCAAGTTCTTGATTGTTGCGGTATTGTTGAGATGAGGAAGACCCTGCAACAATGTGAAATAAGCCGTAATTGAGAGAAGACAACATACAAGCATAGTAGGATCTACACCTGGATTCTGTGCTGCATTGGGACTGAAATCGATAATATGGAACGATATGGTCTGGCCATCACTACGATTCTGGTTTTCCATCTATGTACGAAATCTCAGATCAAGCCACTCAATAAGAGCAAAGAAGCTCACAATTTTGAGTCGGTTATCTATCTATGTACGAAATCTCAGATCAAGCCACTCAATAAGAGCAAAGAAGCTCACAATTTTGAGTCGGTTATCCATGGTGTTTAGTTGGATTTGTATCGGTGCAAACCAAGGAGGCGCAGCAGCTTTCAAGGGTTTAAAAAGGTCGAACATAGTACAAGTACTGACCAGCCCCGGCACGCTGAGAAAAGAGTGAGAGTTCGTATTCAGAGCTAGAAACCACATCGGCATCGAGAGCTGCTCCTATCCCGCCAGATTCTGTTGAAAGAGATTGCAAAAAAACCGGCAGAAACATATAAATTGGCTTTACCACATGATTTCTTCACCTTTTCGGCATATACTTGGGCCGCTCTGGCATCTTGCACAGTGGGAGCAAGAGCGGGTGCAGGGGGAGGAACAACCAATGCTGCCATTAAGAACAAAACAAATCACGTGAAAAGTACTTAATTTGATATGGACGCGTCACGTAAGGATGATGTCATGTCCATATTATCTACTGTACCGAAGGTGCTAAGGAGGGTGAGCAAGCTATCACACGTTCTTCAATGTAGAATGGTCAACAGTTATTGTTGAAGTGGGGGTCAGTGAACTTGCAGTGAACCATTGTACGCTGGAGATATCCGGGCAGATCCAGCAATTCTTAGTGTACTTACCCGACTTCAATGCAAGCAGTGCATAGTGTACCAATGATGGCATCAAAGTCTTTTTGAACTGCATCGTCGACTCGGTTCCAAGATAGCAGCTATAGCAAAGGATAGCAGATTAATTAGAAAAGAGACATGATTACCGGCTTCGTAGGACATTGCTTCCTCAAGAAGCACATCTATAACACGTCTGGTCGATGCTCAGACAAAGAATCCGACTTTTGAAAGGAGCAGCTCACCCAGCAAGTTTGGTCGGCTCCAATGCTTGTATTGAAGCGACGAAGGACACGTGCTTCACAAGCTTCCCCTTCCACCATGACCGAGTATTGCCAAGTAGGAGGCTTCAGAGCAACAGTTGGCAGGTAAGAGTCGAAAGACACACGACGAGGATGTCCAGATGTCGTGTTGCTATATAATAGGATTTCTTATGAATGCGACACTCTCGTCCAATCCATCATGCGGTCCCACATGAGGGCGACAGACGGCTCAGTCGAACTGGTTCTTGGTATTTCTATGCATTGTCGAGTATTCAATTATTCAGTGTAATCCAAAGGTATTCGGACATCGGGTTCCTCGTGCCTTCTGCTTCCAGACAACGATTGGAGACGCCTACGACTCGACACGAGACCATCTGGACGTTTCTATTCTTCTCAGGTAAGCACCCACTTTCGTGTGGTAGACTGTCTCACTCTGCCAGGACTTTGAATCTCTCTCTCCCATCAAATTTTCCAGCAGCGAACAGCTATCCAAAAAATTGGCCACCTTTGCTACAAAGGCTACCAAGCACAGGCAACGAAAGTTCGATATTTCTCAGGCAAACAAATCGTTTTGCAACTCATTTGCCGATCTTCCTGGAGGGGAACCTCCACAGCCTACACCAGAGTGCATTGCACGAGTATGCTTTGAACATGCTAGGTGGGTCGCTTTCATACCATTCGCTACCCCCGTAACATTCTCGCAGGATATTTCGCTGCCTGCAGACCGATTCTGCATTTAATCCTGCCAAATTTGGCATTTTCGACAGCTTGAGCTGGCGAAATTCCATTCAGATATCTTCGTTCGTGCTCTCCGTCTGGTCTTCTGACACACGGGACTGGAAAGAAAGACAAAGGAATCCTCGAATATTAGAATACGGTTACTCCGAGGCTGATGTCCAAACGATGGCCGTCATTGGAGGAAGGACAAAACACTTCATATCGAAACAAAATCAGACTATGGGACAGAAAGGTCTCGTCAAGGAGGTATGATTAGCAATGCTCACGTAGAGACCACTCAACTGGTTCTAGGCGTTCGGTCACGGTGAAAGCAAAATAATGGACGATACCTCGATATATACGGAGCTTCAAAACCTATTCAAGCCGAACACTGCACCTATGTTACTCCTCGTAACAGATCACCAACTAACCATGACTGTCTTGGCTAACGCCAGCGTCGACACTTCTAATTGGTGTCTTGGTTTCGGTGATCTCTTCCAGGTAAGTCTGCAAAAAAGCATCAGTTGGAACTTAATGTACATAGAATTCGCGTACACGACGCGAATATCCGCGTCGTTCTCGGTCACCTTACCGTTCATCTGATCGGCCTCGATCTCCACGACGTGAATACCCTCAAACTTCCCGTCGTTCTCGGTCTCGATCGCCTTACCGTTCTCGCGATAAACCTTCTATGTCAAACTCAGCCGTCTACGTCATCGACGTAAAGCAACTTTTTGTTACCCTCGCCGCCAACGAGCAAGACTCGCAAACTATTAGGAAGATGGCCCAGTGGTTAGGCATCGACAACATTGATCCCGGAAAGTGGTCGGCTGGAAACGATGCGGTGTAAGTGGTGTCTAATTCTTCTGTTCCCGTATTAAGATTTATCGAGACATCTATTTCAACTATTCAAGTCAATGGCTGAAGGAAACGCTGTTGACGATCAACGACAGATCCGTGAGGAAGACCGCAAAGCGAAGATTCAGACGCAAGCTACCATATCTGGACCAGCGGCAGGTTATGATGATATCGAGTCCGACTATGGGGGATCTTCCGATGATGATTAAAAGGAGGGAGTGAATATGAATGTATTGCTAGGTTGTTTGGAGAATCGCGATGTATCGTTTTCTTGGTGATCACAACATTTTATAGAGCAGATGTAATCATATTGGGCACTTAAATCGAATGTCCATCTATGACACGGATTTCGATCGGTGCAGCTTTGAGCCATATTGTCAAGAATTGGATCGTTCTGTGCGGTGTGATATTTCCCCGTTCCTTAATGGGACCTTGTGCCGGCGCACATTTCCTTCCTTCCTTCTTTGAGATCGAACTCATTCATGCTCTACGGCCGGGGCTCGATGACAGAGGTTGAGAGACTCGGATGTATTAGCAAGTGTGGGTTCATTCGGGATAGGCAGAATAATACCAGCTGAGAGAATCAAACACAGTTTGTGATCACTGATCGGATCGTCAGTGGAATAGGTAGCATGATGGCATCCCATTTAGCATGAATGTATCACCTTTCACCAAGACCAACAAAGCCAGCTTAAATGATGAGTGAAGAGAGTGGATCCTATCCATAATCTCAGATCCAGATCCTTCGTATAAAAGTGCAAGATGCATAACAAGGGGAAGCATACGAGGGATGACGTGCAAGAACATGTTCGTGAATCAGTTATACCAAGGTTCGTTTGAAGGAGTTCAGACGGACACGTTAAGAAAGTCTCCAGTGCAGACTTCGAATGGACCCGAGCCTAGGGAATAGGAAGGAAGGCTTCTGGAATCTGCTAGCGCTGCCATCAGATTCGTGGGATCATGTGAGTCTTGAGCGCTAAGTACACCAGGCCTGCTTCTGTTCTGGCTCTCAGCCGCTCTTCTGGCAGTGAATGATAATGTTGGTGTCAACTCGGCTTC
>QLOY01004820.1:0-39009 GCA_003313965.1 Megacollybia marginata
CATGCGACCTTTTAGAAACGCTCCGTATCTATTTTTCTTGGTTTTGTGTATATGTCTTGCCGTTCCGCTTGGACCTTCTCGCATGCCATCCGTATGGCAAAGCTCATCTTCATCCCCCTCTATCTTTACAGCCCCGACTGCAAGTTGCCTTTGCATGGGCACAACACCCGTGCGTCTCGATTTTTTGGTTGCAGTTTTGTTCTGAAACTATTTAGTTGTCTTGTTTGGTCAATGAGACCTCGGTCGAAGGTAGATATTGTGTTCTGCCTTCGTCGTCGGACCTTGGTGGTCGTGCGATCCTGCTTTCTCAAAAGCAGTCAGTAATGTTGATCTCGCCTAATTTATGCTTGGATGCGTCTCATTTTACTGTCAATGGTGGCACTAACATGTCGGACCGGTGTCCCTTTGTCTCCCTGCGTGTTTTTTATCCGTTAACATTTCGTTGGGCCTACCTACCGTTCTATGACGTTGCCACGCCGGTCACTTTGTTGGTAAAATTATCCTCGTTGCTGTGTCGACGTTCTTGTATGTCCCGCTCGCAATACTTCGTCGATCTCCGTCGTTTACAATACACTAGTACTGAGGTAAACATGATGTTTTGGTATCGAAAAAAAGCTACCGTCGCAACCTATGCATGGAAAAATCCTGCGGACGCCCAGTGGAAACCGAACGCCGCTCAGACCAAATGTTAGTTGATTTCGTTGTGTTACAGCTTTGTTAACTTTTGAGTAGACATGGCTACGGATGTGGTGATTCCCGATATCATTATGCAGGAACATATGCTCCCTCGCATCAGTGTTCACTCCCGTGAAATGAAAGACCTCAAATTCGATGCGGTAGAGTCTTTTTTTCCGTTGTCAGACAAACCCATGCTCATTTGATCTTCGCCACAGCTTCAAGAACGCGTCTATACGATGACCTTGCCTGTATCCGTCCTCACCCCGTTGTTTTCGAGGATCACTGAGGCTTTCTTGAATGCTGCAACTCTGAACGCTCGCCGCGACATCAGTTTCCAAATAGGCGACAGGGACATCGTGAGTTTCTGCGACGCGTTCATGTTAGAGTTGTCGCATTTCGACCTCGGCCTGTCCGTGTTTCAGCTTCCAGTCTTTTCGCCTATCATCGAACTTGTGGATCCGTCTACTGCTTTTTGTAAGCATGTTGCTGTATTGGGAGATGGAAAGCCTGTGGACGGTAACCGCAAGGTATGTTCTAATTAACTGTAACTTGTATTTTACATCAGCTGCTCAACAGATGTGTGAAAAGTTCCCCATGTAGGGTTAGCCTATCATCGAACTTGTGGATCCGTCTACTGCTTTTTGTAAGCATGTTGCTGTATTGGGAGATGGAAAGCCTGTGGACGGTAAGAAAGAATACAGGCTATTCTACGGTAACAATCTAGTCACCGCTAGATTATACCTTGTCAATTCGGGAACGAACGAGAAGTGGAGACCGTCCGACAGAAAGTGGTATATGGTGGATTGAGATGGACTGGTTGAAGCTTCTTTCTTGAACGTCGTCGAATGCCTATTTGTATCTTTCTTACGCTGTTCACTCGATTATAATGTGGCGCAAAAAATGTGGTCATGATGTGTACGTATACATGAGTTTGAATTTTATCTACTGTACCAAGCGTCAGTTTTACAACTTAAGGGTTATGGGTAATGAAAATGAGCGTACAAATTCGCGATTCCCGGACTTCGTTTTCAACCGACACCGTGCCTGCGTTGCAATCCTCTGAAGCGTTAAGAATAAAAGACGTGGTATCTGGATAATTCATAATTTATCGACTTTGGAGCCGAAGAACCTTGAGGAATGAATATTGATGAATGAGCAGTACTTACTTACTTGTCCGCCTCTGAGCCGCGCGTCAAAAAACACCTTCGACGGGAGATGGTGTTGGTAACGGAATAAGAGCAAAAGAGAGCACGTGAACGATCATATGTCCCAATCAGTCAAAGCCAGATTGGGATCCAGTCACGTTGTGACACTGACGTATTAAGTTAAGGAGACTTCGAAAAGGCAGCGCACAAGTCCCGCTCAATGATGGAATAAACATCAGGTACGTGTGTCTACCGTGGTGCAATCGAGAACCTTGAAATCAGCTCAAATGTCGATGTTCTCGATGCATACTACTAGTCCACTTCGGGACTTTTCGCCAGCTCTGAGCTATTGAACACGTTGCATTGTCATATAAGCATTTACGGTACTCTAACGACACAGAAACCTGGACGCGATCAATGATATCAAGTTGAGCTGAGGTCCTTAGTAGTAAGTACAAGATAAAGAGCGGAAAAGATCACGTGAATGATCATACCGCTCAATCAGTCAAACACTGTTTTCGTACTTGTCACATTGTGACACGACGGACTCGGAATTGCCACCCCATGTCGGGATGGCCCTTAAAGTAGTCTCTATATTCCCATCATTGGTCGGCCAGTTTATTGGTGCGGTTACACGACCGCCGTGACCAGCAAAATAGAGGATGAGGGTAGGATTCTTTTCCTTTTGTATTTCCGAATTGTTCAAGAGATGAGAATCGAAGAGGCGAAGGATTTCTACACGAGTGGCTTCTTCATTTTTGAGCAACCTGACGTTCGATTGAGGAACCTCCAAGTTGTGAGTACTGTAAGTGCCGCATAGATAAGCTTCGAAATTGGTAGCGTCTTTAACAGCGCCGCTTAGATTTTGAATCTTTTTAGATTTGTACTGTGATCGTTGGTCAACCGGAGTTTGGCATGGCAATGCGGGTAGATCACCTTGTCGATACCAACAATCAAAGCAAATATTCTATATCAGAATCAGAGCCTAAGCAACACAGTTAATCAAGACGCACTGAGAGCCGTCTACACTGGCAGTATCCATTGATCAATAGTGAAGCAGTTACCCAGGTACTTGCTATGATATTGTACTTGGATAGAACGACATTCTGGGCTGTGTTGTTATTGATAATTTATAGAAGCAGGTCCCTGAGCATACCGGCACCTAGATATACATGTTAGTGCAAAAGCTAGCGCTGTATTCTTTCATTCCTTTCTCGTCGGAGAAGGCACATTGACGTAGCACCGTCTTCTTTAGAGACAGTTACCCGGTCGAAGCCACTCAGTGCCAGTGACTAGCAGTGAAGGTCACCAGGCTGGGTACCAGACGAACCTGAGAATCGTCTAGAGTACAACAGATTGAGCAACCGTGTGACGGCATGATCGCGTGATCTGTCCGCTGTGGAGCCTCAAGCGCTGGATTAGCAATGATTAGGTTCCAAGGCCACTTCAGGGCCACTTCGGGGGCTACTTCAAGTTGACAACCCGGGCTAAGCAACCTTCCACCGCCTGGATCGCACGATCTGCCAGGCTGTCCGCTGATGGAAGAGTGGAGCCTTTAGCGCTGGATATCGCTGGATTAGCAATGGTTACATAACAGCTTCGTAATAGCTTCTAGCTATTTATTTTAAATCCATATCGGGAAAAAGGATCTCCTACAAGTCCCTTCGTACAATGTATATATCAGACTAAATAGCACATTTCTCAAGTGACTGTACCAATGAGCAGAAAAATGAAGGCTGTAACAAGAATACAAATTTGAAATGCACAAGAACATGTGTCCAAACCCACTAGTAGGCTGTGGGGCTTGAGAGACAGCAGTTTGAGAGACGGCGGCTTGAAAGATGGCAGGAGTTTGAGAGACACTGGCAGCAGGGGCTTGAAGTACAGGAAACGGGTCGACAGTGAGATTGAGTGATGGTGACGGAGATGGGACATACGGTAGACATATGCGGGCTGGATGATACTCTGGTGGGAAGGAGACACTCAATCCCTCCAGCTGAAATTCTTGCTGAACCAGCGATAGAAAACGAAACTAAATTTAATGAGTAGCCATCGGAATATGAAATGAGAATATGTGGCGTAGGCTCTTTATTTGCTGGCAAATGTCGACTCGGAATGGGCGTATAGCGTGTTGCTAGCAAAGTATTAGTTAAGTGATGACAGAGTGGACTCACAGCCCATTGTCGCAAAGGGATCCTCTCCTTTCCCCTGTTCAACTTTGCTCGAGTGTTGTATCGAGGTCCATCACCTGCGTTGTCTTGTCTTCATCAACATCGACCTCGGGTTCAAAGCTTTGCTGATAGTTCTTGACTACGACACTGTGAGCAGGTCGGTTGACGGTGCGGGAATGCTCACTGCGGGGGTGAACCCAGACTCGTCCTCAGTGTCGACAGTGGTAGTTGCTCGTGTACGCTTGTCATTTGTCATCTCGGCCTTGGTACCTTCTTCGTCAGAAGATCATTGACAACGCTGGGAGTGATGACCTCTTTGGTAGGCTTCGCCTTTAGCACAGCCTTCACCTGCGCACCACTCCCCTTAGGCTCGGTGCCTTCCCTGTCAGAGAGATCGTCGACAATAATGCTGGGAGTACGACTTTTTTGATAGGCCTTGTCTTTGGCACGGCCTTCACCTGCAAACCACTTTCGTTGCGGCGTGCAGGTCAATCGAAGTCTATGCTCCAGTCGACAAAGATTCGTTTGCATGAGTATTGTTAGAAGAAGGGAGTGGGAGTTCGAAGATGAGGACAGGAAGCTTTTGGTTCGAAGAAATGTCAGACTGACAGGTATGAGTACAATGCAGAGTGTACAAATGAGACATACCATTTCATTCACAAGGGATACTCCTAAAACGCATGGCGATAGTAATGAAACACGAAAGAAAGTGTGTTCAGTCGCAGGATCATTCGAAGGGGGGGGATACAGACGGCAGTTCAGGGACTGAACGTATATAGGCTGAGGGGACTTGAAGCTTGAAGTATCGGTAGAAGTGGACTCCGTCATGGAGGCCCGGTAGGGTACACCAGAACATCCAGCCGACGCCTTCTTCGAACTTCCTCACTCGGAATTGGTTTTGTGACATGTTTTCTTTGGGTTGCGAGCCTTGGGTGGGCTCGTGGACGAGATGTGGTTGAATATTAGCCTAAACTTCAAAAGTGAAACTAAATCGAGTTTAGGAGTTACGGGCACTGGCACAGTGGCACGTCATGTACCTTTGCTCAACAATCAGCATCACCTAACGCCCACCAAGGTTGTCGATTGCAGCCGATCAACGCGATTTTGAAAGACAGCATGACCTGCATCTTTCTTTTCTGAGTGCTGACAGTTGAAATGACCCTATCCAATGCTTCGAAAGGAAGGAAGGAATTGTCTGAATTGAATTCAATGAGCGCTTGGTGGCTGGCTAATCCATTAGCGGACAGATCACGCGATCATGCCATCACATGTACACGGTCGCGTTTCTGCTGTATGCATCTCCGACGAAAAAGGAATGAAAAGAACACAGCTTCTGCGCTAACATGTCGTATTGGCTCCATATCTAGGCGCCAGTATGTACTCAGGCACTGACGGGCAGACTTAGCACTTTGTCTCAGTGGGCTTGAAGCGGGGACCTGCTTCTATAAATTATCAATGGGTTTCGAATAACACAACTCAGAAAGTCGTCCTATCCGAGTAGTTTGCTGCACTATCGATCAATGGATACCGCCAGTGTAGACGGCTCTCAGTGTGTCTTAATTAACTGTTTTGCGTAGCCTCTAATTCTGACATAGAATATTCGCTTTGGTAGTTGGTATCGATAAGGTGAGTTATCCATTGCTAGACTAGATTCCAGTTTGCCAACGATCACAGTACAAGTCTCCTGAGATTGTCAAGTTGCATGGGGCCGTCGGAGATGCTACCAGATTCCAAACCTATCTACACGACTTGAAGGTTCCTCAGTCAAACGTCAGGTTGCTCGAAAACGAAGAAGCCACTCGCAAGGAAATCCTTCGCCTCTTCGATTCTCATCTCTTGAATAATCCGAAAATACAAAAGGAAAAGAATCCTACCCTCATCCTTTATTTTGCTGGACACGGAGGTCGTGTACCCGCTCCAGAAGGCTGGAAAACCAATGATGGAAATGTAGAAACCATATGTCCTGCTGACGATTTCACCCCTGATGCTAATGGACAAATGATAATCGGTATTCCCGACTTCACTCTCAATGGTAAACTTGACCAGCTTGCTGCGGAGAAGGGGAACAATATTGTATGCTGTTCATCTTGATGATCAGCATTGCCTCTACTCAACTTTTCTTTGCAGGTAGTCATCCTTGACTGCTGTCATTCCGGTGGTGCTTCGCGTGATCCATTGCCAGGAGTTCGTCTGGGGGTGATAAACTATGGGGGGGATTTTAAGTTTCCTGATGACGAAAGGAAGTATTTGGAAGCCGCCCAACGCGATTTTCGACGACGGCACAGCTCTTACGTACTCCTTGCAGCTTGTCAGGATCTCGAATCCGCACGCGAGCTCCAAAAGCCTGGTGGTGGCCAGCACTCTGGGGTTTTCACCGATGCTTTACTCAAGCATCTCGACCCAACTCCCCGGTCATTGACCTACCTTGACTTGGTGGAGTCCATCCAGGCAGATCCGGATGTGTTGCGTCAACAACAGCGCCCCACCTGTTATGGTGCCAATAAGGATCGATGGTTGTTTCGAGTGGAGGCGCGCTCGCAGCTACACGCAGAGCCAGTGTTCATCCTCGAGAACTTCAACTTCAAAAGTGCCAATGACTATCGCTTCACAATCGGGAGGCAGGACAACCGTAGTCCCTACCGATTGGTAGCAGATCAAACTTCATCTGTTTTGAAGTTTGAACAACCTCCTACAGGCTCGACAATGTTTGGAGATGTCAATATCGACAAACTCAAAGTTACACCTCGGAGTCCATCGAATACCAGCTATACCAGCGTCTCCAAGTGTGACCTCAGAGGTATGGATTCGGGAATTAAGGATATGGCACTGATGTTTCGCAGTCAATCCTGCATTCGTTGTCAGGGTCGGCAAACAGCATGGTGTTGAAGAAGATAGCCGGTTCACCATTCCTCTCGACAAGAACTCTCCCCCCGCCGTGGGCATATTAAAGGTGGTCCGGAATCGAATTGAAGACCAGCACTCCATTCTCGTGTTCAAGGATCAGTCAGTATTGTACAAGACAATCCCGACCAACGTCAAGGTTTCATGGATAGCTGACTCATCCAGTGCTGTGCGAGTCCGCCTCGACGGGTCAGGTCTCGAGCAAGTCACAGAAACCAGCTATTTCAGACTGGTGACCTCGGATGAGAAAGCAGATGTTGTGATTTCACTTCATACAAACCAAGGGAGGCATTCGCTGAAAGTTAAACGATTTGATCCACTTATCCTTCAACTTGGCGGCACTAGACGAGTTCACGATGAAGTTTGTCTGGATGACGTAGTCGATATTCCCGCCACGGTGGATCACATTGCTCGTTTCCATTATTATCTCGGATGGTCCACCTCTCCCAAAGAAAGAAGAATCAAGGCGTTTGGCCCTCCTGATAATATCAAATTTCGCCTTTATAAGCTTGTCACCCGAAATGGAATGCGTGAACCAAAGGACAGCAACGACCGCTTTTCTGGTCGGTCTGTTGACACCCAATCATTCTATGGTATCGAAATATCAAAGGACACAGATGGATGCATCTATCTGTCTTTATTCTCCTTTGATCCCCAAACATATAAGATCGAGGTAAGTATAACGTTCGTAAATCGCATTCGCTCACTTGTCACTAGTTATGTGTGGAATCTAATGACAAGAATGATTGTCTCTTGGGTTCTTCCCACCGCATACCCAAAACCAACACCTCTGCCCTGCCCAGTGGCGCTAAAAACGGTCGCAATGAGTTCACTGTTGGTTATGGTCCGGGTGGTGGGGATCCTTTTGAATTCAAACCCGATGAACGCTGTTTTTTCAAACTTTTTGCCTCCGGCACTCACTGTGACTTGAAATTTATTCAGCAAGATGATGTTTCTGTTGCATGCAATGTTTCTGATGGAAGACGTGGAAGACGACGTCCTCAAGATGAAGTCGATTTCAGGGGGGCTTGGGTTGTGGGTGTTGTAGGTAAAAAATAATCGATGTAGTACTTCTCATTCCTCCGCAATTCTATGTAATCATCGAAAATTAACGTGGGTAGCCTACAGTGAACTACCGCAAGTTCAACGTTTCTTGAATGAACCTGAGACGACTCAATACGAGGCCAAATATGTATGTACTGAATGACAACGACACGGAAGTTTTGATATCGGAACTGGTAAGCTCCATACATGGCATGCGAGTCTCGAGTCTCGGTTCAAGTTATCAGTCCTCGAATGCATAAGCTCCGACCTCCAGCGGTGGGCCTAAGGGTGCCTGAACATACGTATGGTCTAACATTCCAGTTGTCAATGATGCCGAAGAATGGGAGCTTGAGGCTGATGTGAAGGAGATCCTTCCTAGTGCAAGACCAGAGACGGAAATCAGAAGCTGGGAGGACCTCAGAGCTAACATTAAAAAAGAAAGCAAAAACTTTACCTCTCAAGAATTGACCAGCCTATGATTTTGCGACACTGTGGATAAAGGGATATGGGAAAATAGCGGCGAGTGTGGAGATTGCACGGCAATGGCACGAGGGTTAACGTGTGCACTTTGCTCGTCGTGTCAGAGTGTTGGCACGGTATTATCAGCTGTATGAGCGACTGCCGGAGGAGCGCAGTGGTGCAAGGATCCAATCAGTCGTGGTGGACGCCCACCTTCCAAGATCACTGGTACTGATAGGACTCCATGCACCAAATTTATAAGGCAGGCTAGTGTCCACGTCTAACGAACGCCATGCTGGGCACGTGGCCCTTTCGCACTCACAAATCCAATCTATCGGACGCAGTCCTATTCAGCTCAGTACTTTAGAAGCCGACAAAACCAACCTCTGCTCTGCTTCCCTGCGAATGACATACGAAGCCATGAAAGGCTTTTCCATATCCATCTGAAATTCAAATTCCGGCGACATCCAGAAGACGCTCGATGAGCTTGAAGTCAGTTCCAGGTTGTCCAAGGCGATGAAAAAGAGTCATTATACCATCTATCGCAGAGAATTCTGGAGATTTTGAATGCTGGCCTTCTTCGTCAATGCCGGTACGAATGATTTTGGGATAATCATTCGGTGAAGATGCAGGAAGGAGCTCGTGGTCCAGGAATCGTACCTACACGCATATAATCCGAGAATGCTGTAGAGAGATATGTTACTCACAACACCATGCATTTTTTCGACGTGCAACGGTCAAATTCAGCAATGGTCTTGGCCAAACACTTACAAATCCAGTACAAATCCTTTCGTGCTTCGCTCTTTAGCTCTCAAACTATCCATAGCTTCAGAACTTATCTGGACAATAGCAAGACAACCATGATGACTACCGCTTCATCTCTACAACTTTTTACCCATCGCAAGCCAAGACAATCGTGATGTGAATGTCCGGTCACAGTCCATGAAGGTGGGAGAGCAGCTACGACACGACCCCAAAGCGCTATACATGGCAGGCCGTGAAGAGATCTTTGTGAGTCATGCGCATCAACGAGACAACCATAGCCAGGCTTCAGAGGATGATTGTATCTTTAGAAAACGAGAAACAGAATCTAAAACGGCAAGTTCATCTCATCAACGTTTCAACTTTTCTCTGGCGCCCATCTGAAAACTCCCTCCCGAGGTTCTCTGCCAGATCTTCATTGAGCATGGGGTGCCAGTGCGAATCTGATCAGACCTGAAAGTAGTGCTGTTCCCGGACTGAAACTTGCCACAGTTTGCTCACATTGTCTTTCATACAACTGAATTATGGAGCAACACCAATGTTGGCAGGGAAGAAGAGGGCGAGTGGCGTCCGTTTCACTCGTTAAGACCCTTCTCGAGCTCTCGAGGACATCACTTCTCTCTATTACCCTCGATTTTGAGCATGATCCAAACACGTTAGGTACACCTCCATCATGTCTCCCGCTGCTCTGCGAGCATGCCGATTGGTGGCAAAGTCTAGCTGGTTATTGCATTGTCTCCTGTTGAAGGTCGTCTGCATTGACATAACCTAGATACCTTTCGTCCGAGATGCCCAATCGAGCGCTGCAAAGGTGCATCCAAATTGCCTTCACAGGCTCGAACATATTGACGCAACAAACATCGATCCCCTGGAATCAAATTGCTCACTCAGGTTTTGCGGTTCCCTGAGATTTTGGGATCACTCGCGAAAATGCCCGACTTTCGTCTCTCTTCATCCACCGTTTCCCATTCCGAGTGACGATCCGAGCGGCGATTATGAACAAATTCATCATTCCAATCTCACTGTGTTGGATATCGCCCTTTGCAAGCGTATTGATGTAGTGAATATGACCAAGTTGTTTGAGTTCAAGTTACTCGACCTCACAGGATTGAAGTCTCTCCCAGCACTTCTCGTAAACAGTCTTGGCACTGGCAGTTCGGATGCTTCCATAAGGATGTAGCTCACTGGTCTACTCAGCAACTCCCTTCTTTCCTGCTACGGTCTTCGACAATCGCCACCTTTACTCTCTAAAGAACCTGGGTCTCCGCCAATGATTTGATCCTCATCCTCCGAAGAATGCCCTTTCTATCTTCTTTCTGGATGTCAGACCCTGACCTTGACAATTCTGAGGAGTCTCTACCTTCCATGCTTAATGACGACTTCCTCCTGAGCATATCAGACCACGGCTATCAAGATCGCCTTGCGATACCTGAATGCCCACCGACGATCTGATCGCCTTGCGTCATACTAGGAATCAGCATTCCCGCTCTTGTAGAACTTTCCGTATTGGTCCCTCCTTACAACGATTTGTCTATACCACCCATGCACCCATGCTCGATAATTGAATTGGATATTCTAGAGGACAAGATACTACGATACAGTTGTGATACAGTTCATGATCGGGGCTTCATGAGTACTCCGAGTCCAGCCAAGAACAAGTTACTAGTGACTAATATTCTAGATTCTCGAACAATCATACTCAGTATATCATGAGTCGCAAAGATCAGAAGTCTCTGTATAGCTCACAAGTTGAGGCTGTAGATATACGTACGCATGATGTGGCAGTAATCAAGTCCACAGCGAGTGTCGTTCCGGGAACTACACATACCCAAGCTGACACAGACCTTCAAGTTAGTCCTCGATGCAAATATATTCACCTGATTCTGCGACTTCCGGCGGGAACTGACGGACAGGAGAGATTTAGCAAGATGATGCCGCTCGAGCTTCTTTTGCTCATTCTGTGCAACCAAGCTATCCGATCGTATCCGGTCACTGTATTTCGAGATTTCTTTTGGAGCATGAGAGACTCGAGCTCCGAGTTGATCCCGAGTCTCGATTAATGACGTTCAAAAGCAACTCAGGCAAGGGATATTGGTTTGTGCGAACTTAGAAGAGTGGACATTGCTGGACTGCGAAGACTGTCCCCGTGTTAAAGGTTGCCCATTGCTTCAGTTTTTTAAACGCCGTGAAATTTCTGAACATGGCATGATCATAAGCGGCACCAAATAATGTCACGGGACTTTAAGTTTCCGCAACCCCACCTCCACCGAATCCAGGGATCCTCCTCTGGCAGCAAAGGATCCGACCAACATCTGCGAAAGTTTAACAATCGTCCAGCCGAGGCTTATACTACCCACATAAACCTTATACGGGTCAGCTGCACATCAACACCGGGCCGAATCCAGACGCTCTGCTCTGCTATCCTTCTCCCCATCAGAACAACGTCAGAATGCGCCCCACTGCACCCCACTGCACCCCACTGCACCTCAATTGCAAGTCTAAAACCTTAGGCAGTGTAACTCAGCGTTTTGGAGACAGTCACAGACCATGTCGGGCCTCTTGAGTCGCGTTTCAAGTTAAATCTGTTGTGTACATCCAGAAGGTCTAGGAGTTGACTTACCCAGTAGCCACCTCCGACGGTGCCGGTCCTCTTTGCCTCTCCCACGACGGTACCCACTGCAGTCTGGTGATCTCAACATCTGTTGTCAGTGGCTTCGACTAGCATGACGCGGATCTCTCCAAAGAAGGCGCCACCCCCACTTATAGCTGCCTTTAATAACACTGCGACCGAGATAAAGTCCTTCTATCTCGGAGTACATCGTAGCAAGTGCCTGGCACTGTGCACTTACTTAATTGCCAACCAATGACTACTGTAGACGGCTCTCAGTGCGTTTTGCCCTTGCTGTGTTGCGTAGCCTCTGATTCTGCCTTAGAAAATTCGCTTTGGTCGTTGGTATCAATAAGGTGAGCTATCCATTGCTATGGCGGGAATCCTTTTAAATTTGAACCCAATGAACACCTTTTTTTCAAACTTGCCTCCGGCGATTACTGTGACTGGAGTTTCATTCAGCAAGGCAATGTTTCTGATGCCCGACGTGGAAGACGACGTTCTCACGACGAAGTCGATTTCAGGGGGGCTTGGGTTGTGGGTGTTGTAGGTAAAAATAAATAGTACTTCACAGTAATTCTACGTAATCATCGATACTAACGTGGGTAGCCTACAGTGAAATACCGCAAGTTTAATCGTTGTACGAACCTTTGAACCTGAAACGATCCGATGCGAAGCAAGACGTCAAAGATGTACAATGACAAACCAAAACGACCCGGAAATTTTGATATCTTGATACTTGTCTTGGCTGACTCGGAGTTACTGAAGCTAACGTTCTTCAAGTCACTATCGACCCGTTTAATGTTCAATATTCAATGGTACAACAGTGTATCATCTGAGTTTGGTGTGTTGAGAGCATGGATAACAGCGCCATCTACTTTTCTGCTACCACACAAAGAAGACTGTCAAAGGAACCTAGTGATGGAGTTCTGCAACAACTGTCACCACAGTGGACCATCATTCGGAAGAGTAAAATATGACTGCTATAGAGAAAGGAAACATTCTGGCATTGCACTGGGGACAACAGTTACAGTAATACAGAGCATTGGGGACAATAATGCATACTACAGGCTGGCGAGCAACAGTAGAAGCACCTGTCCCTAGTATGGACAGGCTTGTCAGAGCGAGCAGAAGTTTGGATATGGTGGTTATGTTAGCAAGTGAACGGGCAGGCTCAGTGTTGAGCGAGAGAAACAGCATATAGCAGCGAGATGATGGTGGTAAAGAATAGATATTGCAGACTCGGACCATGATACCGTATCAATCCGACATAGCATCGTCAATTTGTCGTGTTTGAAGAAGTGCTGTACATAGCATCATTGATTGCGGATACTTCATTGTTGATCATGGATATTTCATCATCGAAATCCATCATATTCAAAGACCAAGTGCTGGTATCTGATTTAACAGATGATATAGAAGCACTGGCTTGATGGATTTTGGAGTCGCCTTTGATAGACTTGTCAGCGGCAATAAGATGAGACTGACAGCATTCAATAAGCTTCTGCCCTGTTTTTTTGTCAAAGCAAGTGGGGAGGGCTACTGTGGAGACTATGTTGTGGAAAGAATGTATATAAATTTTGCATTTATACAACTTTCCAACAATGTGGAGGGCTTGGTGACAAACGGGGCAGCAAGGCCTGCTTACTGCAACAACAAATTCCATAGGTCTTTGTCCGTTCAAGTCCCGAGCTCCCTGAAGACATGAATGAGATGAGTGTTCACAATGAAAGCTTACATACCACATGTACTACAATATCGAAGAAAAGTTTCCTTAACAGTGACATCTCACAATGAACAACACCACGGGGCTGAAACTGGTGTGCTTTATGAGAATCGCGTAGCCACTTTTCTGCTTGCTCGCTGATACCGATCTTTGTCATTGGTATTGGCTCCACTGTCTCTCGATACGTTTCAGCAGGCAGGACTCTCAATACCACTAAAGATTCTTTCTGGCGTATATAGGTATACAAGTTGTCCCCGGCAATGATGTGGGCGACTGACAACCGCACCCAGGCCGCGAACCGCTGAGTGAACTTGTTGGCTGCACGACCAGTTGGTTCAGCCTCCTGCTCCTTGACGGTGTTATCGTCCATCTCTGCTTCAGCCTCCTGCTCCTCGACGGTTGCGGTTGCGGTGTCGGTGTCGGTGTCAGCTGTCAGGCTCTCTGTTGCTTTGTGGATACAACCGAGGTCTTTAATGAGGCATTGATACATCGGGAGAAACGTGAGAAGCTTTATGAGCATTGCAAGCAGAGTTAGATGTTTTAGAATGTCATCGTCCGAGCGGGCCTTTACTGTATTGCCATTTATAAGATCCGAGTCCACTGGGCTGCTTGGGCGATCAAAATCCCGATAAAATGGATAATTAAACGCCGGAAGCTGGTCGTCATTGTAGCAAGATTCAGCGAAAAACTCGGCAAGGGAATAGTAGGCAGAAAGAAGATGCCAAAGCATTCGACAGACCTCTTCTCTTCGATCACCACCGTAAAGTGCCTCTGTTCCTTCCGGTGGCTTAAATTGGAGCAGGCTATCCAAACATTGAAATAACCCAATAAAATGATTCCTGTAGGGCTTCAAACACGCGACGCACTGCGAAATCCATTGGCGTTCCTGCTTCAGTTTTGGGTTCTGTTCCATATGTTCTGGTATGGAAGCAAATTGCTTGGGTGTGGTCGATGCGAGCATTCCTGTAAGTTTCCATCTGATACCAACGTGGCATCGTCTCATAATTTTACGGATGGCATATTTTGTTGAATTCGAATGAATGCGGATCCTACTGTGGTTTGTTTGTTCACGTATTAAACGGATTTCCTCTGTAATTTGGTCGACCCGTTTTGCAATCCGAGTGTTTTGTTCGGTAGTTTCTCTTAATATTAATACCATTGACAATTAGTTAAATATCAGACGCAGATGAAACGGGCTTACTCCTCTGTGTGTCTGCTGTCAGGGGTAATGAAGCATCTCATCGAGAGAGCAGCACTACGTCCTTCTGGACCAGGACTGGGAGCTCGATTGTTCACTTGACCTACTGCCACTATTTCCACATTTGAGATGCAGAGTGTAGCAATTGCACGAGCAAATCTGACATTCTCCCTATCAACGACGACGTGTCCATCCTTTTGTAGATCGTTTTGTTCATTGAGCATGCTTTGTCGCCATTTCAAATCCGTGAAAGTTTGGGGGTCTGACTGGGCCCTATTGTACATCGTGGTTAGGAGGGAAATGATCCACCGGAAATAGTCCCGGTCGTCTTTGGTCATAAAGTTGTCAGGATCTCGCAGCGGGTTCGTATCTGTAAGAGCCAGGACGTCGATGTCGTCCCTACGGGTTTAATTGAATATTTGACAATCATCTCGTGCTCACCTCATCGATAATACTGTCTGTCGGTAAAGGAAGAAACGATATGCTTGTGGTAAAAAAAGATTCAAACTCCGACGCACAGTGTTTCCAGACCACGAAGTATATGACCCAAGGTCCATTCACGCCTTGCGCTGTCAGAAATGCTTCTCCAAGCCCCACCAGAAGTCACCAGCCAGATATTTAGTCTCTGTGACCCAGCGAGCATCACCACAAACATGTCGCGCCTTCGCCGCTATCATCCCTGTGGTCGACCACTCAGCTTGGTCCGCCTCAACTGGCTCCTGGTGCAGCCGATCATCTCTGCAGACGACTCCAGCGTGCGGGCGCTTTGACTCTCAAGCTCTCTCAAGGTGTCGATCGGGCCAATAAATGCAGGTGCAAATATATCCATAATTATAGTACTTCCGAGTTTCAACCTTCAGATAAACCGACTAGAGGTAACCGCAGAGACCGCCCTTCTAGCTGGACATATTCTTTCCATCAATCTCAAACATCGACACCCTTTCCCGGCCTTTGCACCCTTTTTGTTCAGGTGACAGATGATACCGCGTGTACATGGCCCCGAATTAGACAAGTTTCTCGAATCCACCACATTTCCAATGTTAGGATTTCAAGTCATTTTGATTGCATACCCGTTCCTCCAGGAAATTCTCTTTCTTTAGATCATTTGCACACTCTCATTCTTGATCAATGGAGCAAGAATCACCCAGCATCGCCCTGATCGCGAACCTCCTCCTCAGTATCCCGCAGTTAGAAACCCTATGGTTGAAAACTCTTACCTCAGAGCAACCCGTAACAGTAATGGGTGCTACCATTCCACGAAGCATCAAAAATGCACAAGCAGTTTCTATCCCTGTACTCCTCTCGAACCTCACTCGTCTTTCAATTACAACACCAGGCGCCGGAACAGACCCCATTGCATAGAGGCGCCTGTACTGCATGATGTACATCTTGACGGCTCGCGTTCACCTGCTTATCTAGATTTGACCGGTGAGGACTTTTCCTGATCGCAGATCGATACAACACAAGTTCAAAGCTCTTTGAAACGACTCGCGACCCGATCACCAGAACTGCGGCGATTGGCTATTACGTCGACCTACCTCTCTCACGAAGGCTGGCGGTGGCTCCTACTCGGAAATGGAGAAGAGCCGCCATTCCCTCAGCTTGAAACCCTAGCTTTTCACGAGCTTGAGCCGCTTTCTGGCAAGATCCATTGTGGATTTGATGACGCCCTGTGATGGAGTATGCGCGTCACCCGAGTATCTTTACGAAGACTTTGTCTTTGTCATTGTACATTCGCTTTGGGGTCTGCCGTTGTGAGAACGTCATTAACGGGGCACCGAACAAGGAATGTGAGTTAGAAATCGACATACTATGCCAAGAAGGTCATCTTGACGTTCTCGCAAAATGCGGTGTCAAAATTATTTTTCACCAGGAACTTGATGAACTGAACAGAGGTGAATGGTGGTCTCGTGGTTGCGACGCTGATGTACCCGATTCTTATGCGTACTGATGTGAATCACTAGTTGAGTCTGTCAACATGTCTTGTTCTACAGGAAATCCCACGTACACAGTATTCAACTTCGAATGCATGTAGTATGTATGTTTAATTTAATGTTGTCTTTGCAAGACAACTTAACTCGAACAACAGGGAAGCTAATGCTCGCAACGGGCAAGGGAGGCTTCATCAGGCAAAACCTGAGTCGTCAGTACTTCAGTTTGGATCAAGTTAATTCAAGCCACCTAACCGTGGAGACTGCCTCCGCAGTGATATCTCGGCCCTTACCCAATGTACGCATGTCCAAACGAATCTTGGTTCGTGATCATCATGAAGGATATCAGAGTTTCCTTGGAAAGGGAGTCAGGTGGGACCAAAGGAGAAAACCCGGGGCTTCGTATGTTCTGATTATTGCATCTGCCTGATTCTGCCAGTGCAATATGCTTATTTTAAATGTCTAACGTCCGGCGCCTGATTAATGATTCCTGAGCGCTTCAATTCTTTCCTCTGCGCCCATTACCTCAGACAGTGACATGCTGGAGAAACCTTGGGGAGAACGTGACATCACAAATATTGGTCGTCCCTCGCAGCTGCAGTATGAACGCGAGGGTGTGGGTTAGAATGATAGAGCGTTTGTTGGACTCACTCGATGATTAACCTTGTGCCGATTTGTTGTCTCTACTGGCCTAGTATTGCAGAAATCCAGTTTTTCGCTCTCTTCTTTGGCAGCCTGTTCAAGCCTCGAAATTTGCGTCATTGGGTTCCAGAATGCTAATTAACATTCTTACAGCTGTTCCAATTCATCATTCATGCTTTCACGATCCTGTCACTGTACACGCCCCAGCCTGTTCCCGTTCACCAACTAGTTCCAAAGGCGTACCTGCCAGGAGAGAGTCTGAGAAGTATACCGGCACGAGGTACCCACGAGGTACCCATGAAGCCTGTCAACGTAATCTCAAGTAACGATCCGATCCTTCTCCGTTCCGTATTATTTATTTCATTGGCTCAATGGCTCTCAACGGCCGGTACGTGAGATCTTGAGAGCCCGCCTCTGACCGGTCCGACCTGGCGCTGTAGAGCAGCGTAGAGCTTGGCAGTAGGAAGGCGGCGAAACAGCGGGCGTGGCTTAAAATCTGCCCATGCAGCCGGTCTATGCATGTCAGCCCAAGTTATTTATATAATTCAAACGAGGTTTCCTCCGTCCTTCACTCAGAGGGAGCGAGGCTAGAAAAGTCCTTCTTTCTTAGAGTATCTCATAGCAAGTACCTGGAACTGCTTCACCATTAATCAATGGCTGCAGTAGATGGCTCTCAGTGCGTTTTGACCAATTGTGTTACATAGCCTCTCATTCTGTTATAGAATATTCGCTCTGATTGTTGGTATTAATAATGTGAGTTACCCATTATACCGAATTCCAGTTCACCAATGATCCAGTACAATTCTAATGAGATTCACCGTCTGTCTGGGGCTGTCGGAGATGCTACCAGATTCAAAAATCATCTACACGACACTCTGGGTGTTCCTGAATCGAACGTCAAGTTGCTCGTAGACAAGAATGCCACTCGTGCTGCAATTCTTGACCTCTTTGACTCTCATCTCTTGAACAACCTGAATATACAAAAGGAAAAGAATCCTCTCCTCATCCTCTATTTTGCTGGCCACGGCGGTCGTGTACCCGCTCCAAAAAACTGGATGACCACTGATGGGAATATAGAGACTATATGTCCTGTCGACGATTTCACCCGTGATGCGAACGGGAATATGATAGTTGGTATTCCTGACATCACTCTCAATATTAAACTTGACCAGCTTGCTACGGACAAGGGGGATAACATTGTATGCTGTTCTTTATTATCAGCGTATCTCTACTCAACTTTCTTCACAGGTAGTTATCCTTGACTGCTGTCATTCCGGTGGTGCTGCGCGTGGTCCAAGATCATTGCCAGATAATGTCAGAGTTCGTCTTGGGGTCGTCGATTATGGGGAGAAGGTTGACTTTCCTGATGACGAAAAGAGTTCTTGGGAAGCGGCGCATGCACCCCGAGATTCAAAATATCGAAGACCACATCGCTCTTACGTACTCCTCGCGGCTTGTCAGGATGTCGAATACGCACATGAAACGGAAGAGCCTGGTATAGAGGAAGAACAATCTGATCGCCAGTATTGCGGGATTTTCACTACTGCTCTACTCAAGTATCTCAAACAGTACAACCCGACTTCCTACTCATTGACCTACCTCGACTTGATAGAGTCCGTCCGGGCAGAGCTGTCATCTGTACAGTGCCCCACTTGTTACGGCTTCAATAAAGATCGATGGTTGTTCCGATCGGAGGCGCGCTCACAGCTACATGCAGAGCCGGTTTTCATCCTCGAGAACTTCAAAGGCACTAGTTGGGACTGTGTTATTAGGGATTATTGCTTCACAATCGGAGGCCAGGACAATAGTACTCCCTGTTACCAACTGGTAGCAGATGGAACTTCATCTGTTTTGAAGTTTGAACAATATTCCAATGACTCGGCAATATTTGGAGATATCGATATCGACAAACTCAAAGTTACGCCTCGGAGACCACCAAATATCGGCTACTGTGCCTTCCGTAGGATTAATTTGAAATTACAGAAGCATTTCCTCAAAGGTATGGATTCGAGAACTCGGTATACAGCACTGATGTTTTGTAGTGAGTCCCGCGTTCATTATCAGGGTCGGCGGAATGCATGGCGTCAGAGACGATAGCCGATTCACCATTCCTTTGGACAAGGACTCTCCCCCCGCTGAATTAAAGGTGTATCGAATTGAACCGCAGCGTTCCACTCTCGTTTTCAAGGACAATAAGTCAGTATCCTACAAGAAAATTTCTACCACTGCCAAGGTATCGTGGATAGCAGATTTGTCCAGTGCTGTACGAGTCCACCTCGAAGGGCCAGGTCTTGAGCATGTCATCGAAAGCAGTCATTTCACATTGGTGGATCATGATGATGCAGATGTTGTAGTGTCACTTCATAAAAAGGAAGGAAGTCATCTGTTGAGAGTTAAACGGTTCGATCCACTTATCCTCCAACTTGTCGGCACTACACGATCTCAGGACTTTGACGAAGTTCACATGGATGTCGAAGATGTAGCTGACATTCCCACCATTGTGGATCACATTGCTCGTTTCCACTATTATCTTGGATGCACTTTTTCCAAGGACAGAATCAAGGGGCTTGGCCCTCCCGATAAAATCACTCTTCAGCTTCATAAGCTTGTAACCAAAAATGGAATGCGTGTACCTCTGAATAACGAAGACCACTTTGTTGGCCGGTATGTCGACCTCAATACACCCTTCGGTATCGAAATATCCAAACACTCAGACGGATGCGTCTATCTGTCCCTATTTTCCTTTGATCCAAGAACATACGTGATTGAGGTAAGTTGTGCAGTTCCGAAATTTCGTAACTTGCATCGCTCACTTGTCACCAGTTATGCGTACAATCTAATGACATGAATGATTGTCTCTTGGGCTCCTCCCGTGTAACCAATTTCCTAATCAGCAACATTACAAATGGTCGTAAACAGTTCACTGTTGGTTATGGTCCAGGTGGCGGGGATCCTTTTTACTTTGAACCCGGTGAACACCTTTTTTTCAAGCTTTTTGCCTCCGGCAACCACTGTGACTGGAGTTTCATTCAGCAGGGTGATGTTTCTGCCAGTGTAAGACGTGGATTTAAACGTCCTCAAGAGGAGATTGACTTCAAGGGGGCTTGGGTTGTGGGTGCTGTAGGTAAGGAATGATTGATTTAAGGTTGCTTGAAGGTTGCATATGGGATGGTACTATGACCAATAGAAGAGTTATCATACTGAAGTCTATATAGGATAGAGATAAAACCAATATACAGGCATCAAGACTGAATAGCAAAGGTCCTATGTAACTCATAATCCAGTAGAAATCTTCCTAATCATAGTTCCATATTGTTGAAAGGAGACCCATACACTCAGTATTATACCTCTAAGTAGTCTCTTGGAAACAGACAATACACGATCGCAATGGTTTTGATTTGGCAATGTGTATGAGTCTGTCACTTATGTGACCCATCACTACTATGTCAGAAAGTCCTATCCATGGGGAATTAGGGTTCTGAGACCTGAGACTGAGACCTGATACTTGAGCCCTGATCCTTCTGATGGGTGCTCAGACCTGAGACCTGTGATTCTGGTAAGCTCTGAGTGCTGAGCCCTTGATACCCCTGAAGTTTTGATGTGAGACCCAGCTTGAGATCTTGATTGCACCTGGTGGGCCTGGTGTGACTGTTCCCATGCTGCCTCTTGTCAAAGCAGAATCAAAGTGTAAGGGGGGATTTTTTCACACTGTAGAATGAGACTGAGTATATAGTCTCTATGGGTACAATGTGGTTGTAGAATCGTAAGGTTATTTATTCAGAAGTGCATGCAAAGTATATAAGCATCCATCAAGCTTAGTCATCCCCATCTTATCAGTGATATCCCATATCTGGCTTACAGTCTCCCCACTCATGGGTCACCCACAACACTGTAGTCCTTGCTGCTCCTATCATATGAAAATCCACCTTTGGTGATTCCAACTCATTGATATTGGTGTCAACTGCAGTTCTGCCACTGTTTGAGCTATTGGAAAATGATGGCACACGAATGATGAGCATGTTGAGTATTCTGACTGAATTGAGATCAATTTCATCTTGATTAGAATGGTGGTCTAAGTCATTGCCAGTGAGGTGAGCATTAGATGTTAGACCCAGTGAAAATTTCATCTTGATTGGCCAGCTTTTGCTGGCTCCTGTCAACCTATCTAAGTAGCCTTGTTCTCAGGCCCTCAGAGGTGATGCAAGGAAACCTCATTCTGAGGGCCTGGTAAAATTCCGAAAATAGAACACACTGATCAATTTCAAAATGGCATGTGAAGCTCACATACTGCCATTTTGCACTTCCTAGGCTTTCACTGGCTTCATATTGTTAATAAACTATTGGGGCTATGTTTTTCTATTCTATGGATTACAATTTGCTCAAAATACTCTGCAGTAGCACAAGAAACATTGCTGAATACCTTTCAAGTGGGGCATGTGCTTGTCATGTGCATGCTATCTTTCAGGTTCATATTGGGTGTTTGCAGCTGTCGGAGGGACTGTAAAGGCTTTGAGAAGAAGCTTTAATGTTGAGATATTGTATTAGGCCTTAGAATCATGAATCAGATGAAATACAAAATTGAAATCTGTCTATGCAAGTTATTTTTGGAATTTGACAGGTCTACTATCTAAGGTGTGTCAGCAAAAGCTGGCCTGTGATGGATACTTGGACTAACTGCCGACATTATCCAACACTAGCCAACATTATCCCACAGTAGCCGTCTTATGCCAGCATATATAGGGTACCCCATTCATTAGCTGTTCTATATCATTTTGTTATCAATATTGTATCAAATAATGATCATATTGCTGATAATGATACACATTCTGTATTATTGTACATTCCATTGCTTATTTTCCTCTGAGTCCAACATCATCAAATTATTGGTTGTTGTTGGGTCATTGTCAGCAAGTTGTTGTTGTTGTTGTGAGAATTGGTTGGCATTCAATAATCCGAACCGGATGGATTCTGGTGGACTCCATCTGTTACAGACAAGTACAAATAAACATATATACATTACTGTAGCCTTCTATAATGGATGAGCTACTGGCTCAAATCAGTACGAAAGGTCTCGAGCTTGACCTGAGCAGGATTCTTGCCTTTGTGTTCTTTTCCTCTCACTTGCAGATCCTACTAGCCCAAGAAGCATTACACCCACCTGGCAAGGCATCACTCATTTTACCACCTGATATCATCCTCTTCCTGTCTAGAGTCTGTATGATGGCTGAAAGGGAAGTAAACCTTGGGAGACAGTTAAGGACACTGTATGACTTCATAAGAAGTCTGCAGGATCCAGTTGCTAAAGAGGCCATTTTTCGCAAATGCAGCCTTGACATTGGCTTCAGTAAGTGGTAGTCTATTATCTACTGGAGTACTGGAAACTATTTTAGCCTCCTCATGTACTATCTACCCTCCATAGACTCAGTGTGGCTGCTTGTCTGCAAAGCAAAGCAGACACAAGCTTCAAACTGCTACAGCAGGTTGTACTCTACACCCTTGACCAAGGTCCCCTACCAGCCATAGGGATTCATTTTACATGCCAATGTAGTCGTTCACTTGGGCTAAATCAATGCTGATTTTTTACTAGCATGTTGTACCGTTTACTATCCAAATTTCTATGTCAACCTGAATGAGGATTCAAATAATTGTGTCTGAGTCTACTACAACAAGCTATCCACCTATGTCCAGATTGGTGACCATCAATATGCAGAGCAAAGCCTTCTTTGCTCATGGAGAGTACAAATGCAGTGTACATGGTAAGCTGCAAAATACATTTACCACGGATGTCTGCATACAACTGTGCTAATTTATATTTACTCTCTCATTCAGACCGAGCAGGCATTCCAGCTGGATGGACAGTTACTGAAGCTTTGAATCATAAACAAGTCATTGATGGCTTCAAAGTCCTTTCTCTTTGGATTGATGCCATTAAATGAAACACATCTCTTGTTGTACTGCACAGTGGCACCCAGGCAGCACACTTCTCTCAAGCAATGCAAGAGCACTCAGATTGTATCTGGCTCTATGGCTTTCCTGACATTTTCCATCACTGTAAGCAGTGTGTTAGATTTATACCTGCAAATGGAGAGACAGGTACATATCCAATTAGTATTACTGCTACTGACCAGAAGAAACTATAGCTGTATGAGAAGTTCAAATGGTTGTTACTGATGGAACTGCTGTCAAGCGTACATACTGTGGCCAAGGAGACTGCAAGAACCCACTAAAGAAGCATGCAATCTATTGCCATGATCACCTGTATCTTAAAGGAGTCTGTGCAGTTGTTGGATGTGAGGAGAAGGTTTACAGTGAAACTCAGACATGCACAGCTCATCAGGAAGTTGAAGAAGCCTATACTGAGCAGGGAAAGGCATTTTTCCAACTGAAATATCAACTGGAATAGGCAAGATTAGCTTCGACTAACAATGCTATGCCACAAGAGATATCACCAAACATTGATGATAGAGCTCAACACTGATGGTGCTGATGGTATGCGCCTTTACTCATCCTTACCTAGCAAAAATGTATATATCAAGTTTGGTTGTACTTGGACATGTAATGAACAGCTCGTTGTTGCTCCATGTGGTGTTATAATGATGAGAGAGACATTTTATAATGTGGAGGGAATAGCATCAGTTGCAGTGAGTACTTATTTCAAGGTCTCTATTCTATACCTCACCAGGAAATGCTTTGCTGGCTTGCCTACCAATGTAGTTGCATGCCAGAATATGTCGTCTTTGATAATAATTGCTCTCTTTCAAAACATGTCAAGGATAACCCAGTGTTCAAAGATGTTGGCCTACCAGTTGATGTTTTTCACTTCAAGAGCAAACACTCAGTCCAAGATATATGGTGCCAGGAGCACTGCAACCCTGCTGCTTTTCCTGATCTCATTGGAAATGACGGAAAGTCTTGGTTTTCAATACATCAATTGCAGAGCAAACAAATGTTTGGTTTGGAGGTTACACAACAATGTGTTGAGAAATGGGAATTGAGCTCTTTGATTTCTTTCTAGATGAGATGATTATTATGTGTAATGAATTTACAAGGTCTAGGCTTGATAAGGAAGGACTTAATCCTTCATACTGGCAGTAATGTATGTATTAATGCTTACTAGTTTGATTCATTTTCATATTCACTCTTGCTACTATTTGTCCACTCATCAGTCTCCTCTTCTCCAGATTCTGAATTAACAGTGTATTTGAGTTTCCAAATCTTGGCTTTATATGTGAGGGTACCATTCTTCTTCTTGAAGTTGACATTTGACCATAATCCTTCATGTGTTCTGCCAGCTTGCATCACTCAATCCCTTTCTACTGGGTCTCTCCTCATGCCATTTGTTTTGATTGTCATGGCATGTGCTCTTCTTGTACTTCTTCCCAAATACTCTCTCGAACGCTTCAGCCACCAGAGTCTTGCTTGCCCAGTTATCTATCTCTTCAAGACTGTTAACAACGTCAATAACATAAAAGTCTGCTGGCCATCTAGCTTCAGCAAAATCTTTTAATGTCATCTTCTGATGAGAACAAGTCTTCTTGGTGGATGAATGGGTGGACAGATGCTTCTTGTTAGGCAAACATTTCTTCTTGACTCTAATGACTGGCAAAGCTTTCTCTTTCTCGATTCGGATTGGTGATGGAGACTGAGAAGAGTCAAGGACGATTGGCAACAGCTTCTCCTTTTTAATCCTGACAAGAGGTGATGGTGATTGAGAATGAACGAGGATTGGTGAATTATAAGGCAAGGATATAGACAGAGTATCGGAGGAGGAAATTTCAATAACATTGTCAACAACATCTAGAGGTTTACAATGTGCTTTGGAAGGTCTGACAGGTGGAGGTGATGACAATGAAGGTGAAGCAGTATATTGAGTGCCAAGCGGAAGCCATTCTGCTTGCTTTTCCTTCTTTTCCTTCTGATGTGGGCTACTGTTGTCAGTAGAGCTACAATGTGAGCGTTTCAATCATTTGGAGCCACTCTCCTTGGGGCTGTGACTCTGTCTGCCCATAATATGTTGGCGTCAGTGCTTCTTTGCTGGAGTGACCTCTGTCAATACATGTCGCTTCTGCTCCTTCTTTACTGCAGTACACTGGGCTCCAATGTCCCACATTGTAGTTGGCTTTTGTTGATTGTTGCCAGCAGCTAATACAGACTCTAACCCATCAAGAATGGTAACATCAGGCTCATGAAGAAGAATAGGGTTATGGACTGAGAGGTCTAGATGATAACTGGCAGATATAGAAACCCAGGCATGCTTTGTGAAATTGTAGAAGAAAAAGGGAAGGCCAGGGTTTAGATTTACATGGAAGAGCAATTCAGGTGTCAAGGGAAAATGAAGATAATCAAATTCATCATGTACTAAATGCTCATCTGGCAGCATATAGTCCTGTTAAAGTATTAGAGGTAATTTTTGTGAAAATGGAAAGGTACTTACTTCGACCCAAACTGTGATGTCAACATTACAGAACACTTGCACATTTCTATGCCAGGCATGGTCTCTCCTTTGCCTCTCATTCAGCTGTTGTTCTATTGCCATTTATGGGGTAAAAATTGCCCTCATCTGCTGCTTATAACAAATATCTGCAATAGGGGGCAAGGTCACATCAGAAGATGGATTTACAGCAGCAGGTGGGGATGGCGGTCCTGAGGCATGTGGCAGTTGTGCTGGAGCAGAGTTCAATGATGTGAAATGTGTGTCTTTACATTTATGATAGGGAAGAGTATAGCCACCATCACCTTGACAATGAGTAGCACACATGGGACCTTTGGGGTTTGTACATGCACTGTTTATGGCTCGTGAGTTCATACAATGTTTGTGGGCACAGCTAAGATGATTATCAGATTGTGGAGCTGTCTGTGCTGCCTGGGAATATGTAGGAGGCTGCAAAGGTGGAGGAGGTTGGTTGGAAGGAGGAGGTGATGTAATAGCAGGTGAAGAAGAGCCTGAACCACCTTTGAGGAACATATAGAAGTGTGACTTGACAGTACTAGGCTGTCCACCATTGCACTAGCAAGCAATGTATGAGTTGAGTTGCAAACCGGATTTTTCCACTTACAGCAACATAGAGTTTCCCAAAAGAAGCCTTACTTTCATCTATGACCATTCGCAGCTTGAGATCATCACATCCACAGACAGGACAGGTCACTGATAAGACCAAGCCTGAAATCTTATAATTTTGCAATAGTAACCTTGAAACTAGGGAAAGACTCCCTAAAGGTCTATTGCCTGGCAACCAGGTCCCGCAAGCCCGCAGAGAGTCACAAACCAGGTTGAGGAGGATAAATAGGGCCTGGAAGCCTTTGCTATCATACCCATCCATCACGATTCACCTGTGCCTCCTTTATAGAACATTTTTATAAACTACAAACAGGCAATAGTAACAGTCTAGTTCAAAGTCATCTCTCACTCACCAAGATCACTGGCCTGTGGAGTAGCAGAAGAGCAGAGCTGAGCTAAACCTACTAAAATAAGGACTGGTTCCTCTAGCAGCAGCTAGGTGGATGCAAAACATTAACAAGTGATAGTTAAACAAGCAACCTAGTATAGTCTACTCAATAGCTAAGTACTATGAGGCCTAGCCAGGTTGACATTATGGAATTTTCCATGTGACTGTGATGTGACGAGACCGCAGAGGATCATCATTATGAGATAGTCAAATAGGACTTACTCGTGGACCTGCAAGGATGTGTAAGCCAGAATAGGTGACATCACTTTCTGCAGCATGGCAGATCCTTTGGCAGGAGGAAACAAAATCAGAATTAGCAAAGGGGTAGATGTATGCTAGTGCCGAAGTCAGATGATTGGAAGTTTCTGGAGGAGGAGGAAAGGTATAAAAGCTCATGGAGTAGTGGTGTAGCAGAATAGAATACAGGCAGGCAGCCTTTGTGTACTTAGCAGGTAGTAACTACCTAGCACTCTCACATACAACAGTTCCAGGCCAGCTAGAGCATCCGTGGAGTTGTATCTCCCCTAGGTCACTCATTGTAGCTGGAATCTCACATATCCGTGAGGCCGCTGTCCCACCTGTTGTTAGCCACTTATTGTGGTAAGGCATTTTAGTCTGCTGTTCTAGGACACCCCTTTCTTTCCTTATCAGGAAGTACCCTGACTTATAGTCAACTTTGAGACTGCAGTCTTGGCACTAGTACATCTGGTACCACTCTCATTTGCATTTTCAGTTTTGATCGTCTCCATGGATTCACAGGTATGCATTTTGTGAGTTATCAAACTCAAGGGAAATAAAATAAATGAAGAAGTGCTTGGGTGGTGTTCTAAGGTGTCTTAGAGTGTTAGGAATTGTTGTGGTTTAGTGTGTGGTACAGAGTGTAGAGCTTAGTTCTCTTCACCATCCTGCGGATGGTTCCTTCTTCTCTTAGCTTTTAGTAGCAGCGTAGTCAGCTCCCTCACATCTTCATGGTGAGGTTTCCTGTCATTGCATTGGCAAGGAGGTAACAGGTGTAGAGGAGGGTATCATTTTTCACCACAGTGAGCTGATAATTTTCATCAAGAATTAAGGAGTGTGCTGTATTATGCTGTATAAGACCTTCCACACACCTGGGAAGGGTCTGAAAATGTGGTGAAATGAGATAGAGCAGAGGCAAGGATGGTAGTAGAGGTAACACACTTGATGCTTACTAAGCACATCTGCAGGTTGTACTACAGCTAGTACAGCTACTACACATTTCAAGCTGGTTATTGTACTACCTAGCAAACCAATATTTCACATTATAGCTTTACGGACAGACAGAAAATTTATGCCAGAGTTTGTCTGGTTTGGAATATTGAAATCGGGCCAATTTTGGTTGTTGTCATCATGTCAGGTTGCTGTTGTCATCATATCAGGTTGTCATCATTGATCTGAAGAGGTTGAGAGGTCAGATAGAGCTGTTGTAATTAAGGCCATCATTGTCATTGCCAGCACACTGTCAATTTCAAGCTACCAAAAAGAAGAAACTGTGTTATTCCAACTCCTGTCATTGTTGTGTTGTTGTTGTGTTGTTGTTGTGTTTTGCATTGTCATTGTTGTTGTTTCATGCTGTCATTGTTATTGTCCAGAAAGAAGCTCACCAATATTATCATAGGAACTTGGCAAGACAGGGTAATGTTGTTGTCACCTTCTTATTGTATATTGAAATGGGGGAGATGGTAGTGGTACAAGTTTAAGAAGTAAAACAGTCACATGATAGCAATCGAAAAATTTAGTATAAGTCCACAAGATCATATCAAGGTTTTTGAATTGACTGTGTTAGATAAAAGACTATTATAAACTTATACTAGAGCTGACTCGTGGTTAACTGATGTTGGCCAAAGCCAGCCAACTAGACCTTGGTTGGCAGGTGTTGGCCAAAGCTGGCAAACTATGAAAGGATTTTCAGACTTTGGAAAGACTGAGTCTTGGAATCAGGTAGAGTCATAACATTTAGCCCCACCCTCCCATGATCCATGGGCATAACCCATTTATTAGTGCCCACTACAGTAAGGTTGGCCAATAGTTGGCCAATGGGTTATGGCAATGGGATATTAGTACTAGTATTACTATGTCCCTTCAAGTGATAATTCCTGCTACCGTTAGGTAATAGGGTCTTATTAAGCCCTAATTTAAGCTTTGGCTTGCCATCAGTATTTTGGAGAATTGTATTGCTTACAAATCAAACTGCTGCATGGATTTTGATGTGCTGAGCTCTTGCCTCTGTTAGCTGTCTTTTTGTCTGCATGCTTTTGCTCCACTTGTGGGGCTTCATCATCTTTATTTACAGTTTGTAATTTTGTTTCCCTTTATTCCCCCTTGCAATGGCCCACACAGCTCCTGCTTCTGTGTTTTTGGATGGCGTTGCCGTTCCTGTTGTTGTTGATTCTAGATTACCAACCTCTTTTTGTCCTCCTGCTTGGCTTAGAGGCAGTTCCTCACATATTTCTTGTCATTATAATGATGGTTTTGTTTTTTCTACTCTACTGACCTTTACCTCCTCTCTTAATGTGCTATGTCTTGTTCTCAGCCGTGATTGGATCAATTTGGTCACCATTGCTTGTCATGGTATGCATTTCTTCTATTGCCTTTTTGTGTCACTCATTATTATCTGAAGTGGGTGCTGGTGCCTCATTCTCTGTGAGTTTGGTGTCCTCATGGAGTACTAATGCTGTTGAAAATCATTCTTTATTATTAAATTCTGCTGTTACCAATGTTACTGTGCCACTACTTCTGACTCCTTGTCCTCCATGACTTTTGTTCCACATGTTCCTGCATTTGGTGCCACTGTCATTCTTCCTGATGCATGCCTTTAACGAAAAAATCTGTATTAGAGGAAGAAAATTCAAGAATTACCTAACTGCTGATGAACACCTTGCACTAACAGCCAATAGAGGTTTCAAACTCTCCACTGCATATGTATCACCCAAACCAACAAAGGGGCATGCATGTCCTAGGCAGTGAAGATGTGTCAATGACAGCAAAGGATGCTTTTTTTATGCTTGGGGTACTGAAGATGACAATAGATCAGAGGATCTGCTTTTGATTAGTATGCACTTCAGGCTGCCCCTAGACCACTCCATCTTAGGGTGGACCTCTGAGAGGGATAACCCACTCTAAGGTAGGCCTTGGACCAGTGGTCTTTCCAAATCAAGTGGTCCAGTGTGTGGTCTTTAGATGGGCAGACCAGATTTTATCACTGGTCTGAGGTGGTCTTTGATGGATAGACCAGCTGGTCTGACCTTCCACTGTGGTCTTCCAAGGTGGTCCGACCCCTCACTGTGGTCTTCCCAGGTGGTCTGACCCTCACACTGTGGTCCTAACCAAATCCGTTTCCTGACACACTGTCAAGGGTTCCCAAGTGAGTATCTACATGCTCGTTGTCCTCTTTGTTTTGGCAGTAAACTGGATCCCACAATGCTGTAGCCAGGGTATGTTTGTTCGACGATACATGAATGACGCTGATAGATTCAATTTCAGACCTCATAGCATGGCTTCAATTAATGCTTGTTTTTAATAAAAACATAACAAACAGGTCCGTGATCCAGTGTTTGAGCATCCACAATCATTCTTCTTGGATGAAGCACTTGTCGAGTGCATGGAAGAGTATGTAGAGAGTATTTGACCAATAACTAAACCCAGACCTCACTCTGATGACAATGACAAGTTTGAACATGTGGACTTGAAAGTCCCTCATTCGGTCTTAGATGGTTGTAATGACTCCTTCACCGCAGCAGAAGAATCTTGCAAAAAAGCGAGTATAAAATTTTTTGATGTGACTGGTCTAATGGCTCTGATCTGTCGTCATGATTGGGTCCTTTAGATGGCATGATATCTGCAGGAGAAATACAGGCTTATGTGCTTGTACTCATTGAGATGTTCTTCTAGCATGTGCCCTGCTGGTGGAGGCTCGGTCTCCTCTATGATATCATTTGCCAGCTCTATTGTAGTTGTCTCAAATGGGGATTCCTGGACTGATATATTGACCGACTTGTTTTTGGATTATCAGTGTTTCATGCCTTTGGTCGTGGTTGGCCCTGCCAGCTCATATACCATTCCCAAAAATGTTTGTGGTTTGAATTGATGGATGGCAAGGGCTGCGAAAGAATATGGAAACTCCTCAGATTTCTGATCACGTTCTTATGCATATGTGGTGTGAGTCATTCTGTTCCCTAAAAAAGGCAGAAATTAACTGTTTGTAGTATCATCTTCATCTTCGTACCCTGGATAGCGAAATACATCACTTGATGAAAGAAAATTTGGAACATGCTGCAAAATGTATTCTGAAGAAGAGTCAACAATGTCGTGCTTGTAGTCTGGATGCCCAGGAAAAATTGTGCTCTATTACTCAAAGTGTAGACTTTCTTTAGGAGCAATGGCGTCTTCAAGTACAGACTCAGACTCAACCACTACCAAGTACGTGAGATGAGTTATATATTCTTTAACTGAGTGTCAATAGAGCAGTCAAAAAATAAGGGTAAAATAGCTATTCAAGAGGCTAAACGATTATGATTAGCACAGAATACAATCTGTGCTTGCATGTGCCAACTACAGAGGATTATTTCAGACAATAGCTCTCTTGATCATGAAGTTGTAATTGCACAGTCTGACCTTCAGAAAGAGGAGTTGCGCCTCTCAAAAGCTAATGAGCAGGTCAAAGCTAAGGAATGAGCTTTTGAAGCGAATGAGTGCTCCCAGCTGGATCATCTTCTCAAGAACAAGTATGCTGAGATGGTGATGAATGCCAGGGCACTGAAGATACACATTGGCAATGGCTTATTTCACGTAAATTTGAGCAAGACAGAGTTAAGTGTTCACTACAGGAACATGTTAATAGTAAGTTAATTTGCCTGTGCTATCTCTTTTAATGTTTCTTCACCTTCAAACTCCAAGAGAAAACTTCAAATGCATACTGAAGCCTCTGTCAAATGACGGGACCCAAGTATCCAGGCTCTTGCTCAAAAGTACAACAAACTAGTGGATGAAATTCTCTATGTTATCAAGGAAGACAAGAAATGTGTCCTGCCCCCCCTCCATATTGACTTGACAAATCTATTCATGTTGGATGTGGATGATAGCATATGGCAAGATATTGGACTTACTAAGTCAGAAGAATCAACTGAGCCACCACCCTGGCTCTGTGATAAAGAGGTGCATAATGGCATTAAGGCAATGCTCGAACAAGACTGTTGCGAAGAAGAGACACAAAGACTTAGTATGGAAACACACTCTTTGAAAGAGTGGTTTGCAGAGGAGTGGCTGATAGTAAATAAAGCATTAGTATGTGACATGTTTATTGCAACTAGCCACTCAATTTTGATAGATGGTACACATGGGTTGCATTATCAATTACAACTGTGCCGACAGTATCTACTGAGGCTTTGTGCAAGTTGGTGTAGTACACTTGTGTCCATTGATGAAGATCCTGAAGAATCATGGGGCCCAACAAAGGCAGAACTTCTAGATGCAAGAGTAGCAGCATACCAAGCATCGGTTACCCAGATGGATGAAGGAGATGGATCTGAGGATGATCTTGAGCTTGAGAAGGACAATTAGAGTGATGCAGGGCTTGTTAAAGCATTGGAAACTCTAGAGCTAGCAGATGGATTTAGAGATAATGTGTATCAGAAATATAGATTGATTCAATATATCCCAAAGACTGATGTTTATTAACTGTTTGATATAAAACTTATGAATGCAACTGACATAAAACATAGTCAATGGTCGGACCACTGTGTAGTTCCTAAGGTTATGGTCAGACCAGTTAGACAGATCACTGCTACTGGTCTGACCACTGGATGATTGTTGAGTAACCTGGTCAAACCACCTGGTCAGACCAGATCTAAAGGTCAGACCACCTGAAAGGACCACAGTATGAGGGTCAGACCACCTGGGAAGACCACAGTAAGGGGTTGGACCACCTTGGAAGACCACAGTGGGAGGTCAGACCAGCATCAAAGACCACCCTGGACCAGTAATGAAATCTGGTCTGCCCACCTTTGAAAGACCACACACTGTACCACTTGATTTGGAAAGACCACTGGTCCAAGGCCTACCTTAGGATGGGTTATCCCTCTCAGAGGTTCACCCTAAGGTGGGGAAACGGATTTGGTTAGGACCACAGTGTGAGGGTCAGACCACCTGGGAAGACCACAGTGAGGGGTCAGACCACCTTGGAAGACCACAGTGGAAGGTCAGACCAGCTGGTCTATCCATTAAAGACCACCCTGGACCAGTAATGAAATCTGGTCTGCCCACCTAAAGACCACACACTGGACCACTTGATTTAGAAAGACCACTGGTCCAAGGCCTACCTTAGGGTGGGTTATCCCTCTCAGAGGTCCACCCTAAGGTGGAGTGGTCTAGGGGCAGCCTGAAGTATTAGTATGCAATGAACTGATCAATGGTGGTGTATGTTTGAGCAGTTGCTGCTTAGTGACAGTGTAGTAGTTGAAATAAAGAGTTTGATTTCAAAATAGTGGGCATTGCTGATTCAGACCGAATTGGCCTTCAGACCTTATATTATATAGGCCATATACTAATAATACTACTATACCAACAGATCCAGGGCTAATACTAATCATAGCAGTCTTCATCCAAGGTGTATAATACTAATAACATTGCCACAGTAAAACAGACCTCATCCAAGCCATGTGCTAATAACTACCCTGTAACAGACCTTACACAGAGACTATAATATTAATATTATGCTGCAACAGACTCTATCACTAATAGTACTATTGCATCATAGCAGTCTCCACCTGGTATATAATACTAATAATATTGCCACAGTAACAGTCCTCATCCAAGCCATGTACTAATAATAGTATTATCACGCTGCGACAGACTCACCCCCAATGACTAATACTACTAATAATACTTTATTGTACCAGGCTCTATCCAGGGTGATATATACTAATACTACTAACTCAGAATAAATAATGTCATCTGACTTTTGTGACAAGTCAATGCTATAGTGAAAGAATGAGACACATTCAAGTAGGATCAAAATTTGCAAGAGGTAATGTAGTAGTTGCATACAGAAAATGGTGTTGAGCTGGTAAATGCGATGAAAGGGAACCTCACCATGCAGAGATGGGAGAGGCAAGCTGACTATGCTACAAAGAATGAACTACCTAAGCAAAGGAGGTGAGGTGACTAGATCACAACCTAACAACCCAACACCCTAAGTAGTACTCTCTAAGTACCACCCTGATGCTTCTTCTAAGTAACAGAGATGTTTATCCCCTTGTAAGTTCATGAGTGGTATAACTACAAAAGCAATGGTCTTCAGATTGACTTAAGCAAACTAAACATTCCTCTAGAGAGACTGTTAGGTATGACCTAAGTGTTGCAGGCAAGACTTCAATTAGAAGATCTCAAAGATCACTGTGTGAGACAATGAAGGAGGGTGTTTGTAAGAACAAGTGGAGACTTCATTAAGAAGTACTCAGGTGCCAGAGCTCTAGACCATGGACTTTGGGGTGTGCTTAGGAGAATGACTCCTTAGGGTGGGTGTTTGTAAGAATGAGGAGACTTCGATAAGAAGTGCTCAGGTGCTGGAGTTCTAGACTGTGGACTTTGGGTGCACTTAGGAGAATGACTCCTTAGGGTGGGGTGGCAGCGAGTGCAGAGGAACTGTTCTGGCCCTTAGGCAGTACTAAGTTCGATGGCAACGAGTGCAGCCTGAGGATACAAGAGAGGGAGAGGTACTAAGTTAGTGATTCATGCACAAGTTTACTATGGTGACTAATGGAACTGTTCTGGCCCTTGGGCAGTACTAGGTTACACCTAAGCTACAAGTTGACAATGTCCTAAGGCAATTAAGCAAGGACACTCCATGATGCTAAACGTTCCCTAAGTGGTACTAGCTAGTCTTAGACACAGCAATTTCTTGTATGGTTAAAGCTATGTAGTCTGTGATTCAAAATGCAAGGTAGTATTAGTACCTGCAAAATACATGCTATTCTGTCTTTGTCTGTATTCTGCTTCTTCCCTTCATTTTCTCCCAGTTTTATACTCTCTAAACCTTTCAGATCCTTCTAAAACACCTGACTTGTACATGTATGTGCCATTCTGATTCCTCATCCTTTTACTGTTGTAGGAGTGCCATGCCATAGATATTTGTCAAACTGGTTGAGTAATCTTGGCATGACATATTGATCCTTCCTTAAGCAACAGAAGAGTGCTGCCGATGTCATATGTGTGTCCCTAAGACAACTTGGTTAGTAGGCAGTCTTATTGTGCACCCCTTAGAACAGGACCCATCACTTAGATAGTCCTAATAGGTTCTCTAAGGGCTCTTAACTGTCCCCTCAAAGGTTATAACTCTCTTGTTGCTCCTGTATAGTGGTGACATTGCACTGCTGGCATGGTGCCTGACTGATCATTTCCCTAAGCAAATCCATCATCCTAAGATATCACCGATCTAGCTCTAAGAGATAGGACTTTGACGCTGGAGGCTAGCTAACTCCTGGTTTAGGACTTCCGATTTAGTGTAGTTTGCAGTCAAGGTAACAGTGGATGAATTAGATACAATTGACCGAGCCCTAAGGCTAAGCCAATTCATCTTACTCTGGTTTGACCATCTGTAGGGGTGATATACTCCATAAGTGATGCTACATGCTTTTTATGACATGGGGTACCCTCTAATCTATAAGCATATCTCTTAGAGTCTTTCTCTTGTTTTAGAAGATGCCTGGAATTTGCCTTAGAAGGCATTTTGAAAGATTTTCAGCCTTTGCCACCTAGCGGTCTTATCGGCGATGTCATGTCATGTGACTGTATATAGCCAATATTTGGCTCAGATTGCCTTTCCTCAGTTGTTCTGTTATAAAGACTGAGGTAGGCCTTTCCAATTATACCAGATAACTTAGTTATAGCTAATCAGTGTTGTCCATAGGTTCCATTTTCAACAGGTTATGGGCCTTTTCTGATGACCTACACAACACCACTGTCTAGTTTTCTTTGATTTTCAACTTGCCATTTGTCCCTGTCACGTATTCCTGCCAGTGGCATTTTCTCTCTCTCTTGACTACTCTACATCTGACCATCATGCTGATAAGACTGCAAGACAACCCATCTAGAAGCAATGCAAAGACCCCAACCAGTACCAAACCTTTGGTAGGTGATATGAAACCTCAGAAAGATGAAGAGGTCTCCCATGACACATGCAGACTTCAAAACCTACCTCAAACAGAGACAAGGGAGAAATCCTACCAATAATGCCACCCACCTTGATAAAACCCATCTGTCTGTAATTCATCAGTTGATCTCCCCTTCTGCATGGATTCCTGATTGGACTATTCTGCTAGGACATGGATCAATTGGGACCACTGCCTCTGTATATCTATGGTTTCCTGTCTCTTCATTTGGACCCTTCTTACTTGCCGCCTGCTTCATCTGCCAAACCTATTGCTTTCTGCAACTGGACAATGAATGATAGGGTGGTATGCTCATTCATGCACTCAAAAATGTCTTTGATTGAGCTGGACTATGTAAAAGACCCCACCCTCACCACTTGCAATATGTACCTCACTTTGAAAACTTGTCATGAACAATGTCCCAATTTACCATGATCACAGATGCTCTTGCTATCAAGTTCAGACGGAATGTTCTGCTTGATCAGACTGTTCAAAGGATTCGTGTGGCTAACGATGCTATCTGGGCCACATCAGGAAAAACCCTTTTTAACCTGGATGCCTCAAGGTTGACCTGGATCAACCTATGTCAACCTTGGTCAGTCCCAGGTTTAAGTCTCAATTTTCAGGTCAGCCAGGTCAACCTAAGTCATGTCTAGGTTAGCCCAAGTCAACCCAGGTCAGCCCAGGTCATGTCTAGGTTAGTCCCAGATCAGCTCAGGTTGACTTAGGTTGACTCAGGTTTACTCAAGTTTGCCAGGTTTGCCAGGTCAAAAAGGGTTTTTCCTGATGTGGTGGCAAGTGCAAAGGAACTGTTCTGGCTCTAAGGCGGTACTAAGTTCGACGGCGACAAAAGCGGCCTGAGGATATGAGAGAGGGAGAGGTACTAAGTTGGTGACTCACGTGCAAGTTTACTACGGCGACTAACAGAGCTGTTCTGGCCCTTAGGCAGTACTAAGCTACATCTAAGCTACTGGTTAATGATGTCTTAAGGCTATAAAGCGAGGACACTCTGCGATGCTGAACGTTCCCTAAAGTGGTACTAGCTAGTCTTAGATGCAGCAATTTCCCGTACGATTAGAGCTATGTAGTCTATGGTTCAAAGTGCAAGGTAGTATTAGTACCTGTGAAATACACGCTGTTCGGTCTTCATCTGTATTCTGCTTTTCTCCTTCATTTCCTCCCAGCTTTATACTGCCTAAATCCTTCCAGAACCTTCTAAACACCTGACTTGTACACATATGTGCCCTACTGATTCCTCATCCTTTTACTGCCATAGGAGTGCCGTGCCGTTGATATGCATGATATGCATCCAGGCCTGAAATCTTTCAATTTGCAAAGTACTAGCCTCTAAATAAATGTGGGAAAGACTCCCACAGAGGTACAACCATCAGTGGAGGAGTGGGATAGGTGGAATAGCTATATAAGGCAACACCTAGGCCTCTAACTGCATAAAACCTTTGGTTGAGATGAATGAGTTGGCTCTTGATAAAGCTATCTTATTGTATCCAACTCTTATAAAATGCGCAGCCCCGCTAAGGTATGCTAAGATGTGTACAAGAGCTAAATTAAGGTTGGATAAGCTGGTGTCGCCCCCGCTGAGCTTTATGAAGCAGGAAATCGAACATATACTTGAACCAGTTGTAAACTCAAAGAGAACACAGAATATCACCTGCGGAGCTGTTGCCAAGCTGAGACCAGAGTAAATGAGGCCAGCGAAGTGTTATAAATGTTGCTTCTACAGCTTGGGACCACCAGCAGAGAAATAGAGACATGTTTATATCATTATGATGCTAGAGAATAGGGCTATCAACTGGGATAGTGCTCCTAAGGCAGGAATTGACCCAGCAGACATCAAGGAGATGGAGGGAGTCATATTCTCAGCTATTTACACAGCATCAGGAAAAACCCTTTTTGACCTGGCAAACCTGGCAAACTTGAGTAAACCTGAGTCAACCTAAGTCAACCTGAGCTGATCTGGGACTAACCTAGACATGACCTGGGCTGACCTGGGTTGACTTGGGCTAACCTAGACATGACTTAGGTTGACCTGGCTGACCTGAAAATTGAGACTTAAACCTGGGACTGACCAAGGTTGACATAGGTTGATCCAGGTCAACCTTGAGGCATCCAGGTTAAAAAGGGTTTTTCCTGATGAGCATGAGTAAGACTATGCATCAGCTGACCATTGCTGAGCAACCAGTGAACAAAAATAGACACAGCAAAGTGGTATAAAAAGGCAGTAGTTTAGAGTAGTTCAGTAGAATAGTGAACCCATAGAGACCCCCAGTAGAGAATAGATTGCGCTTTAACAGACTATTAAGCTCTAAGTACCTTAAAGGGAACACAGTTAATAAAAGTCGCCAGCGGAGACCTAGTACCTTTGGCAAAACAGTTTCTATCAATCTCCTACCTCTCTAGATGTCTCTAGGACTTAGTACCTAATAGGGAAAGTCCCCGTTCTTAGTTTTTAGTACCTGAAGGGAACTTGACTCATCTATTCCATCTTTGTCACACATTAGTGACCCCACTTAGCTTAGTAGAGACCAGTAGACTAGTTTGGGTTGATTCTCACACCTTCCTACAAGCCTTGTGCACCTCTCTGAGTCAGAGCAGACATTGCTTAGTCAAGGTTGAGCACCCGCGGATGTAGTACTTCTTCTTAGAGTGAACCATCTTGCCAGGTTTAGTTAACAGGAGTCTCCAAACTCAAAAGGAATACCTTAAAAGAGGTGTTTGGGTGTTGGATTTTGTGTGTGTGTTAGTGGGTGTTGGTGTTTCCCAGCCCATTTCCAGCACTTCCATTTCCAGCGCAGTCAGCCTGCCTCACACAGTGAGGTTCCTTTTCACTGTAGGTATGTGTCAAATTGGGCTGGTAATCTCAGCATGACACGTTGATGATAGGGACACTCAGGGTGGCGGTGCACACGAGCGGAACTGTCGACGCAAAGTCTAGGGAGAGATCTGCGATCTAAGGCATCGAAGCGAAGCCTACAAACCACAAAACACACCACAAACAACATGCACTAGTTGTCTTTTAATGTCCTGGGGGTTGTGAGTTTTAAGCTCTTTATTATTCTAGAGAAGTGTCTCAAGCAGGGAAATGCTTCAGAACTTTGTCTATTTCAGACTAGTAA